>JAJMEK010000021.1:0-146490 GCA_030574095.1 Metahyphopichia silvanorum
CTTGAAAACAGATGCTGAACTTGAAAGTGCTACCGCCATCTATCTTGAAGCACCATCCCTCACTGACTCTATCCTTGACCTTTTACTACTGAACATAATGCCCAGCGAATCTGACTGATGATCGCTGGATGATACCCAAGTATCTTTATAACTCCCGTTATATATTCTTGTATAATAAATTAATAAAGGTCCATAAAAATTACTACAACAGCACACGACATATCATTATACAACTAAATAGTTCGTCTACGCTGCACCTGACAAGCTGTTTACAAGAACTACAGGATCTTTCAGGTTATTAAAAAATCTCAGTGAACAAAAGTCGGAATATGTAACTTGACATTTAATACTAATTCACTATATGACAAGGCTGTTCTATTCGCACATTTTTTTGATTAATAAATTCAGTAAAGTTAGTTAAAGCTAATTCTTTGATCAAGCTAAAAGAGGCATATTTTCAAACAAAAGCAACTTATACCCAGGATCGGTAACTATCCCATAAATCAGATGAAACAGGATCAAGTACTATCATGTCCAAACCTAACGATTTCCCAATGCACTTCCAACAACAGCAAAAGCTACAGTAACCTTAACTTTTCAAAGTTTCTTACGTATCTCCCAAAAAGGGAATCAATCATAATTGACCAGGAATCGTGAACATTCAAAACAAATACCCTTAGACTTTTTCGCTTGCTTAATTGTATAAACGTAAAGGAGAACATTTAAAAACAGCTCTTCATTTACCAAGTGTCAAGTGAATACCAGCTTTTACCCGCAACACCGATCATGAAAAGCAACTGGTACATTGTGTATTCTTCTCAATAGGTAATATATAAGCTTCCCTAAACGATTCTGCACTTATACACTTACCTTGAATTTTAGCCACTACCTCCCGAAAGTTAACTCAGAATCGGTCGGTAAACAGTTAAATATACAAGGAATCATCAAGTACGCTCAAATTGATTAAAATACATATCTATTCACACTCAACAATATGTTTTTCACAAGCAACATTAAACCTTGAGAGTATGATTTAATGAATACTTTCAAGTCATGGATTGCATTTAAAAAGCCACCGAGCAGCACATGCTTTAGGCATACGTACAGTAAGTTGATTCACCTTGAACAAGATTATTATGTACACAAATGTCTTCAAAACCATGAAAAGTTTTGACAGTGACGAATGCGTGAAGAAGAAAAATAATAGCAGCATGTGCCAGTCTTCGTCATCATGTAGTAAGGTCGCCCTTTGTTGGTGACTACAACAATACCATTAACATAAGAACATTCTAGGTTATTTGACAAATAGGTCCCCATTTTAAGGTATTCTCAGGATAAATAACTTCTAAAAAACGTATTTCTTCACCTTATTTTGGGGTTTTATGAAAACAATATGCATATTTTGAAGATAGAATTCAAAAGATATGTAGTAACGTTCATGAAAATTTTATTTATTTTATTTGGCACCTGCTCATCGTATGTCCGATGTTAACATTTATACTATAACGTTTGGAACTGTAGCTGTATGTTTTCTTTTCCGATAAAATTCACTATTTGTCTATCTTTTTACTGGAGCTGACACTTAATAAATCATAGCCGTGGAGTATTAGCCTGTATTCCTTCATGATTCTTTTTGCATCTCAAATTTTCTCACTTGGACGTTTAGAATATTAGCGAAATGAAAACAATGTTCCTAGAATAAGCCTATAAATCTATCCATTTTTTCTCCCTTTTCATATCTCTAGGGGCATTCCGGTTTGAGATAGTCCAACCGTGGATGAAAATCTAACGATGTAATAGTTGATAAAATTATTCAGTTGAGGATGAGAGTAGGTTATTACCACATTCCTACTTGTGTTTCTCAAGTTACATTAGGATTTTGATTCATATTAGTCACGCTTCTAGCTTGTGATGAATTTGCTGGATGAGAATATGGGGGAACATTATGGTACATTGCTTCTGGGAGCTATGGTATATATACTCAGTACGGAGAATACATTTCCTGTGATAAACTACTGATAGTACTCCAAGTTCTTAATTTCCTAGTGCAAGGCGTAGAGGGTTGTTGAATATGCTGAGAAATAATTTTTTTGTACTTTGAAAGATTGTTTGAGATAAAATAGAAGTTGTAATTCTTGATTAAATAGATGTGGCAGATATTAAAGACAGATATTTAAAATTTTGTTGTAGGTTGCTTGCAAAAAGTAGGCAGACGGATTGGGTCAAATATGCATTCAGTATGGCCTTGCTTGTCTTTTGCATGAATAAATACGTATATAGAGTAGGGATTTGTGGAATTCAGAGTATATGTAGGTAAATCACTGCTCAATTAGATAAATTAAGTAGCTGAAGAGTTCATCTTGTGACTAAATGTGTGAGCCTTATTTGTGATGTCTCAGAGGTAATTACAATTTCACCAAGATACGTTACTGGAAGTACACGTTTAATAGAAGTACCTCTAATAGCCTTTCTCTATACAAGGCGGTTTTCTTGTTTGTTCTTCTTTAACTGAGCAGTTATCACAAGCGGAAACAGAGAGTTAATTATTCTTCACTCTAACTAAGGTATTGGTGATATAAAGTATCTTTCACCGATAGGACACTGATTAGGAAATGTGCGTGTTTTAGATGTAGTGGCTCACACCATCAATGAATATACTTTTACACCATAAATACAAAATTTAAGGGTTCCCAATAATTGAAAGTTTTGTCGCAATCCAAATTATTATATAAAATGCTGAGTACAATCGAATTGAAAGTAAGGACCATCAAATGAAGTTCCTCTGTCATCTTCCGCTATGATATTTATAAAAAGGTTTAATTGGAAATATGACGTATTCGAAGAGGTCGCAAAAATCTGTAGGTGGTGGAACACGAGAAACCTACTTCATCGACTACAATTAAACAACTTCAATACTTAAGAGACGTGTCATCTTTATCAGTTATATAGTACATACAGCTAATTGATAGGTTTTTCTAACATCGAGTCACGAGCTGGTCCAACACCTGGATTGCAACCTTTAAGTAGTTTTCGATGTATTTGAAATACTTCTTTGCGTTTTCTGGTGAACCATCATAGTGATCTTGGAAATGTAAATATTGTTCCCAACCTGGAAAATATTGTATTTAACTTCAACCTTAGCTCGTTTAAGTCTTCAGGGAAAGAAGGAAACTCTTTATCATTATAGTAGTAAGCAACACCAACTTTAATTTCTTTGAAAAAGTCAAGAACAGCAAGCTTACCTAATCAATTATGCCAGGGAAAAGTCAACGTATTAAGTAATTGAAGTATTTGGGAGGACTGGAAATTACTCGCTTAGAGTAGACATTATTCACAAGTAAATTTAAGTGAAGCTAGGTGCAAAACTTTGAACTGGTGAGAGAGAATTTGAATCCGGCTTATAACCAGCTGCAAATGTAAAATATTTGGTACAATCAATTGAACATTCGCAATTGTATGAAAACTTACATAAGCAAACGGTTAATTTCAAAGAATTGTACTATATGCATGAAAAATATGGCGTTCGATCAAGGGAAAACAATTATATGTACTATGTAAAGATATAAAAATTTTAATTCCTTTATTCATCAAACCTTTATATCTTTTTAATGATGTAGACAGAACTATATTGTTGGTAACTTTGCTCAATTCTTTATGAAACTTTTATTTTTTGCGAATATGGAGCAAAATTTGAAAAAAAAGGTGATAATATTACAAAATACGAACAGATAATATACGAAAGAATTCAAAAAATTAAGACGTATGTCAATCTTGGATAAAGTTCAAAGAAGAAATACACGAGAAGTTTTTTGAACTAAAGTAAAAAAAGGATGAAAGTTTCTTGTGCAGCAGACTGATCATATTTCATTGAATCGAACCGGATTTTTAGACTACTTGCAGATTACTTCTATTTTCTTTAGACTAATTTAACACGAGCGAAAAGTTTCGAAAACCAACATATTATATCTTAAAAACACTCTCCTCGTTGCAATTACAGAGGCTTTTGAGGTTATAATTTGAAAGAGGCTTATCTTTAGTTTAAAAATTTCAATACTCATCTACGAATTTGAACAATTCAAGAGTCATTAATCATTCAAAGGCTATAAAAATATAAGTGTTATCATTTGGCTACACTAGCGCATAATGCGGCACCAACACCACTTCCATCCTTTGCAATACTCAATTGAACATTTTTTCCCAGCCCTTTCAAAGGATCAATCAAGTTAAAGGCTTTTAAAATTGATGCCCTGAACCCAGGATAAAACTCTACTACAGAACCGTCACATCCAAACTCAAAGTCTTTATCGTCATCTTTATATTGGTCTTTGATTCTGAGGACAATTGCAGCTAAAGGAATAGCAGAAAGGAATGCAGCCCTGTGAGCGATCAGCCTGGTCAAGGTCTGTATAACAGTCCTTTCAATTTTTGTAGTCGGTAATCTCAAGTGATTTTCCAAAACCAACTCGGACATTTTTAAATCTGTTGAATCATCAATTTCAAGGTATGATAAAACCTCTGATGACAATTGCCAAGGTTCAGCCAACCTATGGGGTAAACTTCCTCCTCTTTTCTGGTACAAATCTCTAAATATAAACCCCTGTTCGAACAAGTCAATCAATACAACTCTCAAAATCTCACCCATAAACATTCCACTAATCCTTTTCTCAAATAAATGGAACCCTTTATTGGCAGTCTCTTCATCGACGATCTGGTCGTACTTAGTGCGTGGTAATATCTTTAAAATATTATCAAATGAACCCCATTCTGTATTGATCACCATACCTTTTGCTCCTTTGGGTACTGTACTTGAATCGAGTTTGGGAATATTTTCTAATTTCTCGAAATATGCACCATTGGTTCCAGTTCCGAAAATCGAACCAACAATAGTATTCGAATTTGTTTTGGAAGGGTCATTAGAATATGCTCTAGAAAGCAATGTACCCACAGTATCATTTGCTAAAGCGACGACCGCAACATTAACACCTAAAATGTCAATATGTGATTGTAATAATCCCACAACATCTTGACCAACACAATCGGGCAAATCAAATCCTTTTGTCCAACGGATTAATTTTCCTTTATTTAGGGCCGTTTGATCGACAGGGAAAGAAAACGTGAAACCCAACTTCAAGGGACCCGTTGATACAGTGTTGTTATAATCCTTATGATGCTCATCTAAAAATGCCTCCACCTTAGTTGCCAAGTAAGAGAACAAAGAGTCAGCAGTAGAATCTTTCATTAAATCTAAAGGAATCTTATACTTCGACTGCTTTAAGTCAAAAGTATGGTCACCATTCAAGTTAATAGAGCAAACTCTAAAGTTGGTACCACCCAAATCAGCAGCAAGAAACAATCCTGTTTCTTTTCCATTAGGTATACCTGTCACAAAAGTAGGTATCATGGGCATATACTCTTTACAAGAGGCCGAATGCTTCAAACCTTGAGTCATGGATTCAAGAAAAACATCGGTAGCTTTGATGAGAAATTCTTTGTCAATCGAAAATTGGTCTTCAATTTCTTGAAGTGTGACTTTTAATTTGGTATCCATAGTGATGTTTCAAAAGGAGGAGTAAGGAAAATGGATGAACTTTATATATGCAATAGCAAAGGGCCCGTCGTAACCCGAAGGTGGTAGGCACACTAATTTATGGGGTGATCGGAGAACAGCCTAAGGTGACGTTGTTTCAAATGATCATACGACCAGCATACGATCAGGATGTTGAGATGCCCCTTTACAATTAGTTCTTTTCAGCTCAGCAGTAGTGGCTATGTTACCTATACGGTCAACTTCCTGGTATTTCTCATTTGTAGTATCATATTTTAATGCCACAGCTCGCGAATAAATAATGGAGTTGCATTTTCAAAATTGCTAAATTCAACTACAAATTTCCTATATCATGGCGAAAGAAAAATCCTTAAAAAAAGCAAAACAGCTTATAGCAGATCATAAATATCTTCAACTTTCGAAGAGCTGGTGTCCAGATTGTCATTACACCTATAAAATCTGGGACGAATATAAGGTCAGAGAAAAGATTTATATCATTGAATTGGATAAATTTGAAAATCAGGAAGAGGCAGATGAATTGGAAAAAGCTTTCACAGAAATCTCAGGAAGAAAATGGGTTCCTACGATCTTCTTCAATGGGCAAAGATTGGGAACTGAACAAGACTTGAAAACTTGGAAGGCCCAAGATAAATTAGATGAAATATTCAAAAATGCTGGACTTATTTAATTGGTTTGTAATTATGAAACATTGTTGGGTTTGTAAAGACCTTTAAGATATTGAGTATTTATTCGATATATTTATATATATATGATTTGATCAGAATTAACAATGTTTTAACTTTATACAGAAAGTGGGAAAGTACCTGCCCACTGGCTGATTTCTTCTTTTACTTGTTTCAACTTTTCATCCTCACCATTTAAGACTTTGTGTTTAAAGTCCTTTAACTTGTTAGCTTCCTTTGGCAAGTTTGCTTGTATTTCTTTAGCGTAATTCACGGCAAAGTCGATGTAAGAAACGATCTTTTTGAAATCTTCTTCACCTAAACCTCTGGTAGTCATAGCTGGGGCACCGATTCTTACACCCCCGGGAACCAATGCAGATTTATCCCCTGGAATGGAATTCTTGTTAAGAGCAATGTTTATCTTTTCACAAATAGTTTCGACTCTGGCTCCATCAATGTGCTTATCCTTCAAAGAAACTAAGACCATATGAGAGTCAGTACCATTTGATACAAGATTATAGCCTTTGCTTATGAACTCTTGTTCCAAAACCTTTGCATTTTTCAAGACCTGTTCTTGATATTGTTTGAACTCAGGAGTAGCAGCTTGTTTCAAAGCAGTGGCTAAAGCTGCAATGGTGTGGTTATGAGGACCACCTTGATGCCCTGGGAAAACCGAAAAGTTGATAGGATTTTCTAAGTCGTACAAAATTTCTTGACCATTTTTGGGGTTGACAGATCTAACACCCCTTCTGAAAAAGATCATGGCACCTCTTGGACCTCTCAAAGACTTGTGAGTAGTAGTAGTAACAACATCAGCATATTCAAAAGGAGATGGGATAACACCAGCTGCAATTAAACCCGAAATATGTGCCATATCAACAACAAGATATGCACCAACTTTATCAGCAATTTCTCTCATTTTTTTGTAATCAATAAGTCTACAGTAAGCAGAAGTTCCAGCAACCAAAATTTTTGGTCTATACAAAATAGCAGTCTTTTCTAACATTTCATAGTCAATTAAACCAGTATCCAAGTCAACCCTGTACGGCATAGTTTCGAAATAAGTAGAAACAGCAGAAATTTTACGGGTATCAGTTTGATAACCGTGAGATAAATGACCACCATGTGGTAAGTCCAATCCCATTAATCTCTCATGAGGCTTCATCAAAGCTTGATAAACTTGTAAGTTAGCAGGAGATCCAGACAAGGTTTGAACATTAACACCCCATTTATCAGCAGTCAAATTGAAGGCTTTGAGGGCACGATCTTGACATAATAATTCCATTTTATCAATTTGTTCATTACCACCGTAGTATCTAGCACCCGGATATCCTTCAGAGTACTTGTTACACATAGGAGTTCCTAAAGCATCGAAAACAGCAGTAGTGGTGAAATTTTCAGAGGCAATCAAGACAATAGAATGTTGTTGTCTTTCAATTTCAGCTTTGATAATAGAATCAACTTCAGGATCGGTGTCCTTCAAGTGTCCTTCGACCAATTGTTTATGAGACTCGGATAAAGCGTATGGCATTGTTGACTTTTGATGAAAATGAATTTAAAGAAAAAGAACAAAAATACTAGGTAATATATATTTTTTGAGCTTTAGACTCTTCCCGTTAATTGGAGGGCAACGTGAGATGAGACAATTTCCAGAGTCATAGAATTATATGCACTCCACTTATTCTCCGCTCACACACGATATTTTGCAGCCTTTTTTTAAAAAATGAAGGTTGCATCAAACTGGCTGAGAGATGAAGTAACTGTTCCTAATCACGATAAATCTACTAGTGAGCTTCGAAGGATAGATTTTAAAAGCGTCTATAATGATACCTTTATGACTCCAAGAGCCTTATTTGGATTCGGTCTTGTAGTACCAAATTATTGAGGAGATAACTATATTGTCTTAAGGCAAAACTCAAAACGGACCGGGCCAGCTCAGCTACAATGGAGTGTAAGGCTTTGAAAGGATAGTTTCTCTTCCTTCAAACGGCTAAGAAAATTATACTAGGAAACACTATAAATCTAATCATCCAATAGTGATGGTCGTGTAAATACGTCATTTTCAGTAAGATAATTCGCATTTAAGATTGTTTATTTCAAATAAAATAATCAATGTTCCTGGCATCAAAGTTTGTCAGTATACGTTTGAAGAAGTTTTTGTTGTTTCATTAATCACAATTTACAGAACGAAGAAGATCCTGTCCAAAACACTGAGAACATGGTTATCACATTCATTATAAGAGTAAAGCTGTTTCTTTGATATGCGGTGGTTATTTTGATTCATATAATAGCGTGAATGGCTTGTGGAAAGCGGGTAATGTATCAAAAACCTAGAACGACTCCTCCCATTTAATGACTGTATATGCGTCATATTATTTGACCCTTTGGTAAGAGGCGGTAATATTGAAAAAGACTTAGTGGAGAGCCAAGGATCAGGACTTCCAATGTCTATGGGCATGCTATTTGGACGGTCAGAACGAGAGCTAGGTGAAGAATCACCAAGACTGTAATTGGACTTATCCAATATCGAGTTCTCTCCAGACGAGAAATATTTATCAAAATCGGAATGACTGACTTGAGTATTTTTGTTAGGGATACTCACCTTCTCTGAAATTTCTAAGTTATCTAGAGGTCTTACTGCATCTATCGTCCCATTTTCGAGTGAGGAGAATTTAGTTGTTACCTGGTCTTGGATTTGCTTAAAGATATCCATGTGTGTCCCTGTGATACAACCATCTTTTAAATTTAAGTTTTTGAGCTCCGAGTTGGTTGAAGGAGAATCAGTGTTTCTTTTTTCATTAGATTCCACATAAGCAACTAAATGCATTTTTTGATGTTCTTTAGTGACAATGGAAACAGTTCGTTTCATTAGTCCATTCGGCTTGATTTGCTTGTTGCTATCTAATTCTGTATAATTAAGAAACCTACCGCATCGTTTAGAGGATGACCAATTTCGTCCATCTGTCCATCTTATCATTCCACACTCAGTTTCATTCCATACGAAAACAGTGTTCGAAGCAATATGGTCTCTTTCTTTTTCGTTAAGCCTTCTAGTAATTTTTGGAAGAAGTCCCATTTTAACTCCTTGTAAGACCAATAAAGCGTCATTAAGAGTGTTAATGGATCCTTTGTATGTTGACACAGTATTTGGTTCATTGAACTCTGATATAATTAACATGCTATTAAACTTGAGTATTAAAACAAAAATATTCAGAAGGACTCGAATTGAGTTTAAATAAATCTCTTTGTGCAAATAAATTAACTATAGTTACGGGAGATGCGGGAAAAGAAACTTCATTGTAATTAAGAAGAAAGAGTGCTGGGTGCTGTACATGGCATATATCAGCAACTAATGAGAGAAGTTGATTTACACAATGACGATTATGGATGGCGGCATTTAGACCCACATGCAGATTACGGCTGCGTTTTTCCTAAACGGTGCGCGTTGAATATTGTTTTGGAGAATTGACTTCTGCATGAAACCCCTTCGTGCTGCTTCCATGCGCCGATATTACCTCTAAGCCCTTTCGAAGGTTGAACCCACTAAGGTGTTCAAAGTTTTCAGAAGTTCTGTTTCAACCGTTAGGGTGTTCATTTTCAGAATTCGATGGATGATTTTTTTTTCTCGATATACTTCAGCTGCAGTCGCGAATCTAAGAGGAGCTAAACGATGCAGAATGTTGATGATTTAAACCTTAATCATGCAATGCATAATTGACCACTTGGGAACTGTACTAGGAAGAAAGCCGCTCCTAATGTTAATTTACATTGGTTGGAGGCACATACAGATTGTGCAATGCGCGTACCTTTGAGGATAATATGATAATAGTGCAGATTTGGCGTGCAGCTTCAGACTTGCATAAACATTGTGTCAAACTCAGGGCTTTCTTTTTGTTGGCACCAGACAACAACGCGATGTCCATAAGTGAGTCCAGCAGCGAACGCAGGGATGTTGATGTATGGTTGTTCGTGAAACTTGGATTTGTCAAAGTGTTGGGATCTTTTTTGATAGAAAAACGGTACAAAAAATGATTCAATCAGATTTTGTTGAAACTTATGACTTATATTTCCAAAAAAGTTGAATATAGGTGCAAAATATTCAAAACGTATTATGGTAGGATTTAATTTCAGGCGCTTTATATTTTCTCGTTTACAGCTGCAACAGTTCAATCTATATTACCCATTGTCTTGAGATAATTAGACTTGTTGGCATTATCCCTTTTAGTGGGGTTCAATTACTAGAAAGATACATGTATGTTCATTTTTTGCTGCGTTAGCGTCCATCTTGTGTCACACTTGCATAAAACGGATTCTTCAATGCAAAGCGCTTGCAGGTTCGTACTTTCTAACCAGCTTTGCCTGCTTTTTCAAACTCAACAAAACCTTTGCATGCAGATAAGAGGAGAGAGTATTTGCAATTTTCTAGATTGGGGAGTACTTTTGACAGTTTAGGCCACCAAACATATTAAAAATTTATTTTCAGACTCGATTTGACCGCTTGAATTGGTCGAAATTTATCTAACAGAGCTGAAAAATACCATTTTAGGTATTTTCCTTACTAAAAGAGTAACTTCCAATATGGTTCAATGCCTGAATCGCAAGACACGCATGAATGCTGTTGTGGTGCTGGTCAATGTTGATTCTTTGGTTTCTATTTTGAGATCAAGTTCGATCTAAAAGAGTAACAAATAATCTTGGCCTAAAAGATCTACTATCCTTCTCATTATTTAAAGCAAAGAAATACTCACCGCTTTCTGTTTTTCAATCAAAAAGGTTTCTAGGATATTCAGAGAACATGAAGATCGTTGCTTTGATCACTACTGTATTACCGTTAGCAAGTGCTGCTCTTTCCAGCTGTTATCCGGAAAACCTTCAGAAAGGTCTTCGCGTCGATTACTACGATAATACACCGGTAAATCAAGCAGTTCCTCAATATCTCAAAACTTTAAATGCAAAGGCGCCTAGCTTTACCAAATATAATGTGGAAGATCAAAACTTTTTGAATAGTCAAAAAAGTGTGGGTGCTTATACCGGTACTATTTATGGTAGAACAATGAATATTAATTCATTTGGTCTAAAATTAACCGGATATTTATATGCCGCAGAAACTGGGGCCTATAAGTTACGGTTGAATGCTGTCGATAATGCTATATCTGTTAGTATAGGTGCCGGTGTTGCTTCTACATGTTGTGGTAGTCTTGACCGTGGGCTTGATGGTGCTCAAATTTATCAAGCAGGTTCCATTCTTCAGACGCCGACCACTGTTGCTACTTTACAGCTCAAGAAGGGACAATATTATCCTGTGAAAATTATGTTCTATAATCAACAATCTCAATCTGCTATTGGCTTAAAGCTTACATCACCAAGTGGTCAAGTTTTCACCAATAACTTTCCATGGTATAATACAGCTAAAGGCACCAATAAGTGTAACAGTAGAAAGACTGTTACCCATGTTTGGACAGGTTCAGTGACTTCAACCTATACTACCACACCACTTACTGGTCCTCCAACAGTAGTTGTTAATAAACCAAAAAAGACTCCAGTTTCAAATGGTTCCCTCACTACCACCACCACCCCATGGACTGGGTCGGTGACTTCTACGTACTTGACGACCTTGTCTGGCGGATCGTCTGAGTATGTTGTGGAAACTCCATCTGTTGAACCTTCAAGTGAACCAATTACTACCACCACTACTCCATGGACTGGGTCGGTAACTTCTACGTACTTGACGACCTTGTCTGACGGATCGTCTGAGTATGTTGTGGAAACTCCATCTGTTGAACCTTCAAGTGAACCAATTACTACCACCACTACTCCATGGACTGGTACTTTCACTTCAACTTATCTTACCACTTTACCTGATGGATCGTCTGAGTATGTTGTGGAAACTCCATCTGGCGAGGTTCCTACCACCACTACTCCATGGACTGGTACTTTCACTTCAACTTATCTCACTACTTTACCTGATGGATCGTCTGAGTATGTTGTGGAAACTCCATCTGTTGAACCTTCAAGTGAACCAATTACTACCACCACTACTCCATGGACTGGTACTTTCACTTCAACTTATCTCACTACTTTACCTGATGGATCGTCTGAGTATGTTGTGGAAACTCCTGAATCTTCGAGTGCCCCACAGACGACAATTGTCTATACAACCACTTACACTCTTAAAAACTCCCCAGGAAATCCTGTGACCAAAATAATTACCACCACGTACTGTCCAGGAAATACTATTGACACCGTTATATCAACTGGTGCTCCTGTTTCCAATTCTGGATCCAGTTCTGGATCTAGCGGCTCTTCTTCGAGTTCAAGCGAGATATCTTCAAGTTTGACTGTGGGATCGTATGAAGGTAAGGCACATCAAAAGTATGCTGATGTGCTTCTGGCATTAAGTGCCGTCCTTGTGTGGGCCTTATTTTGATACGACTAATCCTCTATCACTTTCGGTATCGATTGGTTTTGTACACCATTAGATAATTGTGCTGATTCCGTTTATATAATTGCTGTTTGGTTTAATTTTCTTCTTTCTTTTTCGTATCAGCTTTTCTATTTCTTTTTTTGTGTATAGAGTTATTCCAATACACATGTCTTTTCTACTTCCTATACATTTGTAGTTAACTAGCGAATGACTTTTAGACAAAGGCAAATTCAAACTCTTGTATAGAGTAAAATTGACCAATTTACAAAAGGCATGATTGAGGGTGTTATTCTATTGTCAAAATATTTTTCCGGTTCGAAACAATTTCCAACACAAGCTACAGAATCTCGAAATATGAAACGTCTAATCCATGTAAGCAAGTGAGTTGAATGTACCTAGTCCAGGGCTCGGTGAGGAGGTGCATGTAAGTCCGATATCTACTGCATTTGCATTTGACAATATTGTTCTAAAATTTTACCCGAAGTCAGGCGACATGCTACTATACAAAAGATTTATAGGAATCTTGCATGCATGCGGCAAACATAAAATGAGTCTGACCCGAATATTGACTAGAGTTCAGGTTGAATAGGAAGATGTGATCTCGAAGTAAATATTCTCTTATGTCAAGGGAGCCTATACTGTAGAAGTCATTAATGCTTATGACATCTAAGGAAAGGGAAATATTCTAGTTTTACAGTCCTTGTGGAGTGCAACGGAATATTTTGTCAGAGGTTCGTGTTGTGACAGCTTATATCACATACTTACAGATACGAAAGCGTTTTATTTTTTTTTTTTCCTTTCAAACGCTGAAAATTGTGAAAAAGGTACGCTGTTTGGCATATCTCAGATTGTTATTTACTGTAATATTAATACCTTAGTTACGAAAAGTAAAGTATAATTATCTGGTTATTTGAACTTGTATTAACTAGCTAAATAACAGTAGTGAGATATGCCTGCTCCTCATAAGAACAGTGGAGGAAGCAGCCTTATATAGAGAGAAGGGATTAAAGGGGCTTCTAATAAATGTGCTAGTTACGATGTCTCGATTAGTAAATCCGAAACGTCACAACTAAAACCTGAAACATCTAGGAGTTACACATTTAGTTTTACGAGATGCACTGGCCTTAAACAGACTCTACATTACATTTACAATAACATATATATATATCAGATACCTTTCAAATAGTACAGCCGAAGAGCCTTTCACATATTGGATTTCGTAAACTTGCTTTGTTATTAAGTGCATATGTATTAATGTAAAAGTAAATTCTATAAAAGACATAGAAAATTGTACAACCCTATATAAATGGCCCTTATCCAAGGAAAGTTGACATATAATAGAAGATGTATTAATGTTTATAGAATTGGGATTTAGAGCAAAGACTTTAAAAGCTTTAAATCTCTATTCCAACATTCAACAAACTGATCCAGGGCAGCACAATAGCAATCAGGCGGTATATCCTATAGATAATTAAATTGGTCGTATTCCCTTGTCG
The DNA here is from genome assembly GCA_030574095.1 of Metahyphopichia silvanorum. Lineage (NCBI taxonomy): Eukaryota > Fungi > Ascomycota > Pichiomycetes > Serinales > Debaryomycetaceae > Metahyphopichia > Metahyphopichia silvanorum. The sequence goes on from JAJMEK010000021.1 coordinate 14,149, forward strand.
ATATTGAATGACTCATCTGATATATTAAGGCGATATTAATAAATATACTATATGAAGTAGAAGGTATCATAAGTTTAAAACTGTAAAGAATTCTTACTTAGATGCGAAGAATAAACATCAATATAAGGTAACTCTTAATCTGTGTGAAATAGCTAGCTTGGGAATCACAACACATAAGCAGCTAATTCCATTCAATATGAACAAATTTAAGTTATAGTTTGAATAATGCGTACTGACCAAGAATAAACCAATGGGAACCAGCATCAAGAACTTTTTATTAGGAGTATACTGATCACCGTTGTCGATTTGTTCCCACATGGTCAAGTTGTCATAAGCACCCGAATTAAATTCAAAAGGTGTTCCTTTTACTTGATGGAACATAATATAGGAGCCGATATTATATGTCAAATTGGTTAAAGTCCATTTCCAATCGTTATCAAGTACCGAAATGAAGTTGAAAAAGATTTTTACAAGTATAATAATAACTATGTGAACGATCCACGCCCCTTTTGAGCTAACCCAATTAGCATTAAGATTTGGATTCAAAGATTGATCTATCTTGGTTTCTAAATTATCTGGTTCAAGATGCTGGATGATAGAAGACGACCTCCGTTTTCTTGTATCAACAGTATGAGGAGAATGATGAGATTGAGTAGGGCTCAAATGACTATCTGATGGTTCTGGAGTCCCCGGCATTTCTAATAAATTTTTGTGTATAATATCTATGTGTTGTTTTATGTGAGTGCTAAACGAGTCATCAAAAAAGTACTTAGGCGGCCCTAGTTACCCGCACTCACATACGATAAGATTGCAAATAATACATTGCAACAAAAGCGAGAGCTCTTGCTTAGGTTCTTTGTCACTCTTATGAACAAAATCAAAATCTTATTAGTGATGATACTACCTATAAATATACATATATGTCGAACTTCTTCAATTGAGTATCTTTCAGTCCAAGGGTAAATATAATCCAGCAGAATGCCACCCTGCTGTAGAAATGCTCATCCATTTACCACGCTCTGTAGGATTTTTAACTTTTTGGGGTTTGGCAACTCTTAGGTTCCGACCTACCACTTCTGTGTCAGGGTAGCGGGCAACTATATTATCTTTTGACCCGAGGCCAAGACATCCACACCCGTTTGATTCTAGCCCCCAACTAAGAAGATCACCTTTATCAGTGAGCGCCATCATATGATAGTCACCCATCGATACCTGAATGATGTGGTTGTTTTGAAGCTCATCGATTACTATCGGAAGAGTGCTTTCCTCTTCATCTAGTGAAAGACTCTTCTTATTTCCAAGCAAGACGTGTCCATTATCGCTGAATACAGCGAAATGGTTGTAACATCCGCTCAATTTAGTAAACTTTGCTTGATTTCCACTAGCATTATTGTAGTCGTCAATCCACTCATTGTACTTTACTATCTCTACTTTGTCATCAATAGTACTAGAATTGATTTGACCTTCGGCATATCCTTGAGCCCAAATATCGTACTTGCACAACCTTCCATTCTGATCAATGAATAAAATAACGTCAGTGAGAACAACGAAATCAGTTATATTTTGTGTATGTGGTAAAACAATATAATGTGCATCTGATCTCATAGTTCCATCTTCATATTCCTTTTGAGAAACCTTATCTCGACTATACCATACTACGATACCAACACCTTTTGCGTAGCATGCAGATAAGTTCCAGCCTGCAAATACCTTGCCAATATAGGTGTCCTTCAAACCTGGGAATTGAAGTTGTACTCCAATTTTTCCAGAAGAACCGGTATCCCACGTATAAATTTTTGAGTGATTATCTAAAGCAATGAAATGTTCCCTTCCACTAGAAATTGAAATTATATCTGTATCTTCAGGAACAGTACTAGGGAGATAAACTTTGGTGATGAAGTTTGATTCTTTGACACTTTTTGTGGGTGGTTTCTCAGTTGGTTCGTCATTCCTGCCCTGAGTTACTGCCCGAGTAACAGGAGGATTTGATACAGTTGTGGAAGTTTGATCAGTTGTATGATTCGGTCTTCTGATCATTCTTCTTGGATTCATCAGTTCAATAAAAGGAATTCTAGCGATTGGGGCCAGGTTTGTGGTAAGATGCAAAGATGGGGCATAATCCTTCCCCAGGATAGGGCCAGGAGTAGAAAATGTATTGGCTGCACTTTTTGTCCAGTTAGCACCAGTATGGTATAAACCAGAATTGGTTAAAATTTGGAAGCTGAAGCCTCCAGCTGAAATGTCAGTAACGATAAAGTCATTGAAATTCTTCACGTTGGTAGGGGTATGAATGCTTCTAATTACTCCAGACAGAGTGACATTTTGCTGGGGTACTTCACTCATTAAATACCCTAATCTACCCAACGAGGAACTACCCCATGTATGCAACATAACTTTGGGGGATGCCCTGAGATGGAACAATTCTTTCCAATTGTAATCATGAAGGCTTAGTGGTGTTGGTTTTGTTGTTCCAAACTTCTTAATGTAAAGTAGACGAAATACGTCATTCGTATTCAAGTAGGAATGAAACTGACGAGAAGTAAGTGATAATGCATAAATATCTTTCGGGGACAAATGGGATGCAATATTCGAAGAAATGATATCCTCGCCCAAATCAGCTAAGGATAGAACTGATCTTGACATTGTTCCAAATCAAAAAATGGTGTAAGGGGTATTTATGCGTATTTTCGCATTATTGAGTCTACATAGTTATGGCTAAAAATAAGATTTAAATGCCTTCACTTTGCTCTTCTATAGGCACACAGAAGGCCCCAGCAAGGAAAATAGCAGGTTCATTAATATTGTGATGTTGATAACTCAAGACACCTACACCACCTGCATCCAATAAGAATTGTGGGTTCACGTTAATCTCTTTATCAACCCATCGAGCAGCGAAGCATCTCAATATATGCCCATGCCCAACAACGATGATATCGCAGGCTTCATTATTTTCGAGGGCAGTCTTGTGAATCGATCTGATTTTGGAAATCATACGGTCCACTCTTTCAGTTACCTGTTTATAGTTCTCACCATTTTCACACCCGTCTCTCCATATATTCCATTTTTCTCCTGGTGGGAGATCTTTATCTAAACCTTTCTGGGCTCTCAAGTCTATGATTTGAGAAGTGAGTAAACCTTCATAATCACCGTATTCCCACTCTCTAATGTCTTCTTCAATCGACACTGGAATTTTCAGTTTCACATCCTTGTCGACTGATTCGACCAATAGGTCCACGGTTTGCTTTGCCCTGGCTCTTGGTGAAGTAAAAATATGCTTAAGCGAGCCGGGCTTAATCATTTGAAATTCTTGATCTCCAATCAAATACTTCCCAGTAGCACGCATTTGTTTAACACCAAAGGCAGTAAGATCAAGATCGGTGATTGAGGTATACTGGCCAGATTTAGACCATTCGGTTTGTCCATGACGGACAAATATAACTCTAGGTGTTGGCTTTTTCATTATGTAGAAAGTAGGTAGTACCGGTCAATCGTGAGAGCACCAAAATTTTCCAAAATTTTTCCCATCTTTGAAAAGAGCGAATAGAAATACAGAAGAAACCAAGCAAATCATCTTCCAAAATTTATTGTTACCAGTTTCAAACTACTTAATCACATTTATAAACATGCCAGGAAGAACAGAAATTTTAGAACAAATAACAGGGTTACTACGGACTCTACCAAAGGATAGAATAAAGCATTATACATCATTCAAAGATATTCAACTAGAGAGATTTGGAAATAAAGATATAACAGACCAAATGTCAGAAAAAGACTTAAGATTACAATATGTTTCGTTGAGAGATTTGGTTAATGATAAGTACAAGAATTATTATAAGCTCGACGATAAACTCTTAAAGCCTAAAGGAAACCCACAATATTACGAACGTCTTTTAAACGAGCTTAAGGGAGAAAAGAAAGAAACTTTCTGGACTGCTGTAAGGACCGTTGTTTTTGGAAAGTAGTTCTTTTATCATTTTATTGTATATAAAATCTTGTAAATTAATTAACTTATATTATACAAGCAGAAATTTGTCACTGAACCGTTGTATTCTCTTTGTAACCATGCCTGTACCTTTGTTCAACCACTTGAACCTCCTTTAAACCCAAAGAGGTCCCGAAGAGAGGAGTCATACATATTGGGTGTGTATGACTTGTTCAGAGTCCACAGCAAGATATACCAGGCGTTGCCTTGAGTTTCAGGTTCCATTGTGTCATACCGTCGCTCCGCATTCTTTACGTGGCCATAGAAAATAAAATTCCAGTTACTGATTTCTTTATTCATTATGGGTCTCGTTACGAAGATAAGGAATTCTCGTCCATTGCAACTGGGATTGACTATTCTCTTTGTATTCTTAGTGTATTATTTCTTTTTCAGAACAAGCGGGTCATATACTCCAGAAGAGCTCAACTCTTTACTTCAAAATAAAGATGAAGATACTGTTAAGATAAAAAAAGTGGAATTGGGAGCTCAAGGATTGACTAGACCTTACCTTGATTCTTCCTCTCTTAAACCCAAGAACTGGGATATAGCTGGTACTGCTTTGGTCAAGAATAATGATTATATTAGACTTACGTCCGACAATCAGCACCAAGTTGGAAATGTGTTTAATAAGTTTCCAATACAAGCAGAATCATTTGAAATGGAAGTCAGTTTTCATATTCATTCGAAAGCTTCTAATGGACTTGTAGGGGACGGTTTTGCCATTTGGTTTTTAGACAAGAAGTCTGAAATTGGCGATGTGTTTGGTGCTAAAAATTATTTTAATGGGTTGGGTATAATGGTAGATACTTACAAAAATGGTAAGAGGGGCCACTTCCCCTTTGTCAACATTATGTTAGGTGATGGAAATACTTTCTATAACAAAGAAAGTGACGGATTCGAGACTAGATTAGCAGGGTGTACTGCTAAAAGTATACTCAACCCTGTAGGAGATTTTACTAAAGCTAGAATCGTCTACATAAAAGACGGCTACTTTTCATTGGACTTTAATTATAATGGAGTAGAGGGTGAGTGGCATAATTGTGTTACTTTGACAGATGTGAAACTTCCTGTTGTGAAGTATCTTGGTTTCACTGCAGAAACAGGTGATTTAAGTGAAGCTGTAGACTTGATCGAAAATAAGGTGTTTGCTTTGTATAGTCCACATGAAGGAGAGTCGTATATTGAGTCAATTGAACAACTTGAGTCTCTTATCAAGGAACAAGCACAGGAGGACTCTGTTCAAGAAGAAAAAGAGAAAGATGAGAAGCATGGTGGTAAACACAGAGCATTTAAAAAGAAAAAGAGTGCAAGTCAAAGACGTAAATCTTTAAATAGATTAAAACAATCAGAAAGAAGAATGAAAGAAAGAGAAAAGCAATTACGTTTAGAAAAATATGGTGACGCTGATGCTACGTTCTTTAATCGTGCTATCAAATCGTTCTTTGGATTCATAAAGATTATTTTTTACGGGGCATTTGCTGTAATCGCAGTGTGGGTTGGATTCACTATTTACAGGGTCCAAAAACAAAAGAGACGGAACAATACTATAGGTATTTTAGACTGATTAACATGCTTAAAATATACATAACTTCAATTTTTTCTTCTATTCTTTGCCTGGGATTTTGATTTAGATGATTGTGACTGTGGTTTATCGGATTTTGCAATCACTTGAACATCTTCGTTTTTCGTAAGAAGGGTGAGTCCATAAGTTTGACGGGAAACACCAAAAAAGCGATTGAGAACGGATTGAGAGAGGATTTTGAATAATTTTTCATCATCTCTTGATTTATCAAAAGAATTTATCGAATACTCATCGGAAACCAAACCGAACGAAAAATTGTTATTTCGGAAAATGGATGGAGCATCGAAGGAATACCGATCAAGTAGAATAGTAACCTTACAGCCGTCAACGTCCTTGATTTTCTTTGTATTTGCAAACTCTTGAAAAATTTCACGGCTTCGCAAAATAGCCCATTGTAACAATACAGATTCGAAATCAGCATTTGCGAAAACTTTTCTGACATGTATACCAGATATCTTGACAAAGAAGTTGGTCTCGGTAGAATTGTCATACAATGGTGTAAGGGTAACTATGGCAATTGGTGATTCACGGTAAATTATCAAATTCGTGTTTTTGGAACCGGTTTCCAATAACTTTTTTTCTTTTGGCAGAAGTTTGCTACTTTCAGAGACCGAAAGCTTTGCAAATTTTTTCAAGTCAAAACCGTATAGTTGATTTATATACAAGGATGTAGGTAATTTATCACTGATATCACGAAATTCGTCTGAAACCAAGTAGCTTGAGATCCCTATGAAAGCAGCCAATAAGATCATACAAGGAAAGAGCTTAGTGAAAACAATTTTGTTTTTACCCACAAGTTTTACAAACTCACCAAAATTATCAGCAATAACAATCAAATCACTTACCAAGTAAGTCAGGTATACACTGACAGTGAAGAACATCAATGAAACTGATACAGGATGCCAAAAGATATGTCTATTGCACTTACTTTGAAGCTGTCTGTAGTAGTCTCCGTGCAATGTTAAAGCGGCTTCTGACCATTCCGGAGTTAACTCAGATTGTTTTAAAGTAGGCTTGACCTTTTCATCTAATGGCTCGTTCAAGTCAATCTTCTTTTGAGCTACTACCATTTTTAACACTAAGACGTTGAATTGGAAAGTTGGCTGAAAAATTTCCCCGGTTCTCAAAAGCTAGATCTATCGTTGCGCACGTGGACCCCTCATCGCAGCCAGCTAATTTTAGGGTGATTAATTTTAAGGTCGCGTGCGACCTTTTGATTGATTAGGAAATGTAGTTGATCCACTGTGGCTGCAAATTGCATTACAGACAATTAGCCACAATGTGTGTCTAAGGGATAAGGATCACGCTATAAATTGGATCCATAGTCGATCTTTTTCAAGATTGATTTTACTTAAGATTTCAACCAACTGCCATCAACTGTTATGCCATCATTTGTCAATTATGACCAAATTGGGTCCACTGACTCACCCGTTAAGTTATCGCAATCACAAGTAAAGTCAGTAGCAATAATTGGTGGTGGGGCTTCTGGTGCTATAGCACTTGATTCGTTGGTCAAGGAAAACCATTTTGATAAAATCTATCTTTTTGAAAGAAGAGAAAAGCCCGGTGGTGTATGGTGTTTGGATGAACAGAAACCAGAAACCCCTAATGATATCATAAAACCGGGGCATATCCATACTCAAACGGACCCACCATTGGAAAACCCTTTTCATCAATTTGAAAATCAAACAGATAAAGATTTATATGTTCGTGCTGCCAAACAAGAACGGTTCAAAGAAACTGCTTCTTATCCAGGAATTAAAACCAATATCATAGAAAAGATGATGACGTATAGTGACGTAAACCATTGGTTCTCTAAAGACAGTAATCCTGACAACAAAGATTTCACTTATGTTAGTGGACAAACTGTAAGAGACTATATACACAATTATATTGATAGAAATTCTTCTTTACAAAATGTGCAAGTCTTCTATAACACATATGTTGAGGATATAGAAAGGGTAAGTAAATCGGGAGAGAATAGTGCTGATATCCCTTATAGATTTAGACTTAGTTTGAGACAGAAAAACGACGAGGATTGGGATAAATGGTTCCAGGAAGAGTTTGACTCAGTAGTTGTTGCCACCGGCCACTATCATATTCCTTTCATTCCATGGGTTGAAGGTTTGAAAGAAGTTCAAGAAAAATTTCCAGCCAGAATCGAACATGCAAAGTTCTTCACTGATGCTAAGCCTTACAAAGACAAGACAGTCGTGATTGTTGGATCTAGGGCATCTGGTGCAGATTTATCAAAATTGATAGCAGATGAAGCTATTGAGGTTTACCAATCTATTAGAACTTTAAGAGAAAATCTCAAGCTTTCCAAAAAATCCAATGTCATCTATAAGCCTATCATAGATTCTTACCAGGTTATAGATGATAATAATTTTAAAATAATCTTTCAGGATAAGACTGAATTATTAAACCCTGACAAAATAATATACGGCACAGGGTATCAGTTTTCGTTTCCATTCTTAGACAGATTGTTTAATATTGATAAGCAAGAACTTACAAAATCAGGAATCGTGATACCAAACTTATATCAGCATACTTTTTTGGTACATGAGCCTTTGGTGAACTTTGTTGGAATGCCAATAGATGCCATTTCTTTCCGTGCTTTTGAATATCAGGCTATATTGGTAAGTCGCTTTCTTACAGGCAGAGTTGCTCTTCCACCAAGACAAGAGCAGATCAAATGGATTTCAGAGAGGTTGAAGCTTAAAGGGATTACAAGGGCATATCACACCATTGGTGTTGATGATGCTTTCGAGTACTTGACCGGACTTCAAAAATTAGGTCGATTGAGCGAAAAGCAGGAGATAGTTGGGAGAGAGTTTCCAAACATTACCTTAGAGAATATTGATGTTTACCGGAAAGCTGGTGAAAACCTTAGAAGAACCTGGGATGATAGATAGCTGTGAATGCTAGAAACTTAAATGATCTACCAGAATATCATGCGTTTTAAAATTAATATATATGTAGAATGCTATATATATTGAGACCTATTTATAGATAAAGTGAAATATGCCATATCGAATAAAATAATTAAAATCTCAAGATGCACTGTTCGAATTTACCACAAACCCTGTGAAAACATAATGACATCTTTTCACTTTCATTAAGCTTGAGCACTTTGCTGGAAAAACTAGTTTTATCATCCTTTCAGTAGAGAAAGTCTTTACCAAAGCTACTATTCCTCAGCCCTCCAGCTGGAGCTGATATAATGGAGAAGAGTTTGTTCCAGGAAAATTCTCCAGATGCGTTTGTTTTCAGTGCCAAAAATTTTACCTATACTCCATGTTATTTTTTGCCCTTTCGCAGCCAGAATCTTCGTATCTAGTATACTTGTACGTGGTTCCAACCTATCTCGCGACGTTTCGCATTTACCCGTATACACAATAGCAAAGGTTATACTTATGCTACAATGTCGACCATTGAAAAACGGGTGGGAAATTCGGTGGTACGCTCCGTCTACAAAGTCTGCTCTTGAGAGCTCCTGGGCGTGAATACGCTGGGCAATGTCATCAGAAATCAAGTCCCCATCTTCTTCGGAGATGGACGGCATGGGAGTACGTTGCTGACGGTTGGTGTCCTCAATACGAGAGGATGCTGTTGAGTGCAATATGCGAACCTATTCAGGCACCCGATACCGATCATCGTTGTGAGTTAGGTTAATCTTTTGTTGATTCTACTGTGGAAATTAATCTGGGGAATAAGGCGTGGACAGGTGACTTGGTTCGATCCGCGCGAGCAGCCTGTTTTCTTTTTTCTTTTGAAACTTATTACTTTTACTAAGAAAGCAACAGATGATCATTGCCAGTATCAGAAGAATATTTGCGTCATTCCGAACCGAAGAGGAAGAAAGGTCATACTCAAGAAAAGCATTCTTCAGCTTGCTTGGATACCTCGGAAGCTGTGTTATATTTTCTTTTATGGCACAGAAATTATCTAAATCGTCATACGATATTCCAAGACTCGGCCATTAGTACTGCAGAGACCATGGTATTACTGGGCTAAATGTATATTTAGTTGAGATCTTGAACGTACATATATACAAGGAGAAGCGTCATATTACAATTGAGGTTGACTGTTATACCTACTTTGTACCATTTTGAAAATCAGGTACTTTATTCAAAAGTTAGGCATGGCTTCCAGAATCAGACAGTCATATTAATGTTTAAGAAGTATTTCCTTTGCCATTTCATAAGCAGTCCATGAAATAGCAGTACTAGGAACATTGAAAATAATTCTTGGCTTCAACCCTCTAAAAAAGGCATTCATACCTCCTTGTTGATACAATACCTTTGCTGTGCTTGAGAAACCCTTAATATTTCTAAAGGACTCTATGTTTGAAATTCCTCTGGTCTGCAAAGCTGTTTTGATGCAATCAAAAGGATTTGTTAAAGCGGCTGCAATACCTCCTGCAATACCACCAGAAACACAATGTAAATAAGGATTATAAACATTGGTTGGGTTCAAAAGCAGAGAAAAGTATTCATAGAATCCAAAATTAAGAGCAGCAAATGGGATGTTTGTGAATAATGTGGTTGGATAAGATATATAGAAGGCACTGATACCTTCCTTCTTGTATATATCAGCAGCAGTCTGCAATAATTTGACAGAAGTTGACTTTTTTTGAGAATATGTAGTTGCTTGCATACGTTGCTTAACAACATCAAAAGGATTCATCAAGGCATCGGAAGCAGTAGTTCCAGCAATACCCGCACCACTAGCAATCAACGGATGGTTTTCATCGGTAACTATTTTATGGGAATGGGGAGAATTAGTTAAATTATTAACCAAGAAAGTTTTTGTAGCTTCAAAAACCGAAAAATATACGGCATGAGCTGGTCCAGCACCAAGTACTACGGAGCTGACTCCTCTCCATAAGGAGTAGGCACCTTCACTGGAGGAGATTTTGGATATGGAAGATATGACCGATTTGCTAATTGCGGTTGTTTTAGAACCTGGGGCAACCTTGGTAAAGATTTGCATTCTAGTTTTTAAAGAGTCTATTGGAAACATCACTGTATGTTCCATGATACCTGCAAAAGCACCAGCAGATAAGTGAGCAGCCAATGAAGCATCATCAGGAAGAGCTTCATAATCAACCTCGATTGCATCGGTACCAGGAATAAATGGGACCAGTTTTTGGTCAGTCATGATTTCCATGTAAATTTTGAAGATAAACCTTCAGGACTGGAGACTTTAGATGACGGGAAACTAAGCTATCCACTAAAATACGAGTACAAGATGAGGTTTTCAACTGTAATCAATATGGAAATAGATTTATTAGGTGGATGAATGATTCAATTTCCTTTAACTACAACTTTTATGGTGTGATTTAAGTGTAGATGGGAAAAATTGAAATGGAAGTCAACCTGTTGAATTTGAATATCGGTATAGGAAATGGGGAACAGTTTTTCAGTCTCAACACGATGGATGAGATTTTTTTTTGCTCACTCTTTTTTAAGCACAGGACACTCACGGTGATAACAATATGCGAGACAAATTGACGTAGCTTCTACGTAACGGCAAGATGAAATTATAAATAATAGAAATGCAGCAAAAAAAAAATGTTGCGGATGCAAAGGTTTAAAAGAAGTAAAAATCGAGTTCTTAGTGTTTAAGTTTGCCTGACCGAAGTTTCGTGTGGCATCACAATGCTTAATTCCAACACCTTAACTATGTGTGAAAGTGATAGGGTTATCCGATCCCCGGCCCCAGCTTCTAATCTGTCTACAGTGAGTCATCAGGTATGCTAACAGTAAGGTCATTAAAGTGCGGAACTACAAATGGACATTTCCTGAGGAACTGAACTTCTCTAGCCAGCACCTGACGACTTGATCAAGCAACTTTGGAACCCTGATTCTCTTCAATTCGCTACAACAACCGTACTCGCACTGGCTCTCTCAGAGAAAAAACTGGGGCATGATAATGCTAGTCCGAGGTACGGGTAAGGTTAGTCACCTGCCTATTTAGGAAAAACCAGAGAGTCATATGCATTTTGCCAGCTTTTACATGTTGCACCATCTCCTTCTGAATCTATGGGGTAGTCCTAGGTAAACGTATAATTGTAGTTATCCCAAAACCAGCATTAAGTGTCCTTTGTGTTTGCGAACTCTATTATTGTCTTGTCGCATTCGACAAGATTTATATGGTTTGAAATACATCATGGGAAGCGATGGTTCGTCATGGCAACGACACGCAATGTACCAGTACAAGTTTATGCCCAATACTCTGTGTGTGTTCCTATTCCATATTTCATGCAAAAATTGAAATTGATAGCTTCGAGGTTATGGCATTTTGCATACTAGTATGATCGTGTGTAAACCAGATGGCGTCGACATAACACAAAACGGAGGGTTGGCCGAGTGGTCTAAGGCGGCAGACTTAAGATCTGCTGGACGATTGTCCGCGCGAGTTCGAACCTCGCATCCTTCATTATTTTTTGGCTTTGTAATATTTACTTTTTTTATATTGATTGAACTAATATACTGTATGTAAAGTATTCAATGTTGAGTTGGCATCACTGTAGATGGTTTTAATATTTCATCGACGTTGTCGGTCTTCCATAAGCTTGTAATTGTTTTTGGCTGGGTCAAGAAGAGAATTCCTGACTTTCCGTAAAAGTTCAAGTCCCCTAAGAAGGAACCTTTATTTCCTGTAAAACCAAACATTGGTAATGGAACGGGAATTGGTACATTAACACCAACTTGCCCACATCCGATTTCTTTATTGAACTTTTGAGCGGCAGCACCTGACGATGTGAAAAGAGACACACCATTTCCGTATTTATTTTGATTAACTAACTCAATAGCTTCGTCGAAAGTGTCTACATTCACAATCGATAAAACTGGTGCAAAAATTTCTTCATCATAGGCTCTCATTCCTGGTTTGACATCAGATAAAATGGTAGGACCTAAAAAGTTTCCCTTAGCTAACTTAGAATCTTTTGCTTCAAAATTAGTTCCATCAAGCAATAATGTAGCACCTTGCTTGACTGAATCACTGATAATTTCTTTTGAACGTACCAATGATTCTGGGTTAACTAAAGGACCAAGGTCAGCTTCTGGGTCAAATCCAGATCCAACCTTCAATTGAGAGGCATCGTGAGCAATTTCCTTGACCCATTCTTTTGTTGTTTCTCCAACAGTGACTAAAACTGAAATTGCCATACATCTCTGACCTGCAGCACCAAACGCAGCACCGTTTACAGCATTAATGAAATGAGCTTTGTTAGCATCTGGTAATACAATCAAATGGTTTTTAGCACCAAGATTGGCTTGGACTCTTTTACCCAATGCTGATCCTTTTTCGTGGATATATTTACCTGCTTTGTCACCTCCTACGAAAGTAATGGCTTTGATTCTAGGATCTTCGATAATCTTGTTGACTGTGTCATGTTTACCATGAACAATATTTACAACTCCAGGTGGAACACCTGCTTGGGCACACAATTCTGCAATAATCATTGCAGCTCCTGGGACACGTTCTGAAGGTTTGATCACAGTAGTGTTTCCTGTAACTAAAACCAAAGGAAGGGCCCATAATGGCACCATAGCTGGAAAATTAAATGGACAAATAGATCCAATTACTCCAAGGGGTTCTCTAATCATTTTAGTTTCCATATCCTTAGCGACCTCCAAGGTAATTCCTTGAAGATCATTGGTAATATTACAAGCTTGTTCAGCAACTTGTAAACCACGTAAAACGTCACCTTTGGCATCAGCAAAGGTTTTTCCTTGCTCCAAAACTATCATGGATGCAATACGATCCATGTTTTCTTTCAATAATTCAACAAATTTGAATGCAGTCCCCTGTCTTCTGATAATAGAGTAATTCTTCCATGTATGGAACGCTTCCTCTGCAGATGCAACGGCAGAGTCAAGTTCATCGGCAGTTGATTGAGGAACCTTCAGTATAACCTGATTTGTAGCTGGATCATGTATGTCGAACCATAAGTCACTGGAAGACTTAAAAAACTGATTATTGAAGAAACTTGGTGTAACATATGGCTCTTCAGAATCTTGCCTGTGATTTGTGGGGTAACTTTTCACAGTTGAGTTCAACTTGATTGCATTCCCAATTGTGGAGTTAAATCTCTTTGCGTTTATTCCAGTAAAAGTACTTGTCCTCGTTCTAGTGAATCTTGAAAGCATTTTTCGATTATGGTCAATTTGACACAATTATGGTGGATTTGCTTCCCTTCTTATATAGCCACCAGCATTCGGTGAATACCCGCGAAAATGCGGCACCCCATATCCGATTCTCCTCACCAATCGGTTGCAAAATTTTTCAACCACTAATTCGGGGTTACGCAACACAAGGCATTTTAAACGTATTTAGGAGCCGATATTTTATTCTGATACGCTGAAGACATAATCTACTCGTAATTTTATTGTTATTTTACTCGTTCTTCTTAATTAGGTAGCTTGGTCCCGAGTCGCCGGACTTTCTGTCCGCTTCCTGCATACACTACCGAATTGCTTCTTCTTCTGTATAACGTGTATTTCAGTCTACAAATATCTATTTGTAATGGCTATCGTTCCATAAGTCAAAGTACAAATCCAAAAGACAAGAACTACTCCATGCTTGTGTTGGACTTGAATCGTGACAAATTTGGCCATCTTTATTGGTCAATTCTGTCAATCCTGCCCATTGACTTTCCTTGATCCATTGCATATGACCTTGTAGTCTTTCATTAAGAGCAGTTAGAATTTCCACCGATGGTGGAGCTTTTCCATTACTGTCCACATGCTTAAAGTAAAGGAAAGCCCGCAAAAAGTATCCCATGAGCCAAACCCATTCTGGACCTTGATGGTAATTCCTACCTTTAGATGTAGCAAAATCGTCACTGTCTTCTCCGTTGTTATAGTATGGCCTATAATTCCAGTCGGATGGATCAAGAGTCCTCATACCCACAGGTCCTTTAATTATTTTGTCAGCATTACTAATTGCAATGGCAGCTTTAGATACGCTGAAGAGTTCAGGTGCAACACACATAGCAATTGGGAAATTGGCTCTTAATTGATAATCTTCGTAAGGCTTACCACTCTTGTACAAATCCTTATAAATTCCTCTTCTGTTGACAAGTGATGGTTCGATATCATACTTGTGGTCTTCAGTTATATCCTCAGGGATATAGAAGCATTTTTCAAAATTGTCTTGAATCAAACTTTCCCATTCAACTAAGGAAATTTCAGAGCCATCTGATCTCGATACCTTGGTGTACTCAAAGAGACCTTTTCTGTGGAGATCATTGACAAATCTTAAGCTACTTTTCAATAAACCTTGTAGTTCCACGGCTGCTCCATCACGAGGTGTTCCTGGTATACCCTTTGAACCAGCCTTCTCGCTTTCACCCATTTTATCTTGCCATGTTCCACAATTGAGTTGAGATCCTCCGTGTACTAAACCAGTTGTCCAATCGATATGGATTTCGACATTGAAACCTTCATCCTTCATTTGTGAGTCTAGATTTGGACCTGCGTTAGCTTCCCTGTATTTTATACCTTTGGCATGACGAGATAAGATTTCGTAAATGACATCTCTGATCGATGTTTTATAACTAAAAGCTTCTTCACTATCCCAAGGAATATAAGTATCATCCAAAGGAAATCTTCTCGAAACTTCTTCATCTAAAATTTGGTGACCATCTGGAACATACCTCACATATTCCTGTACTGCTTGTATGAAGAACCATGCTGCATCCCTGGCATTGTATCTGGGATTCCTTCCAGCATCTAATAAGTTGGGGATAAGCCCATGCTTCAAAGTTTGTGCAAAGCCCAAAATGTGTTGTCTAGCGTCTTCATATCTACCTGTTACAATAAGCAAACCTCTGAAGGAAATGAAAACATCTCTTCCCCAACATCTCATGTAGTCATTGCTAAAGTGTGGTAACCCTGCTGCAAGACAAGCCACTTGATCTTTCGCCTTCAAAGAAGTATTGTTCATGAAACCTGTCATCTGAACCGATGTTAAAGCTAAACTTTGTACAAAATTCGTTGATGTTTGAATTTTGTCATGCATATTCCTTAAGGCTCTGAATCTTGCTGCTTCGTAAGCAGAGCTTAGCACTAGAATAAAGTAGCGAGGTCTCAAAAAGTAAGGTACCACTCGAATAGCATCAATTCTAGTCTTTAACCAATGTTGAAATATAGCTAATGCTTTCGATTTAGAGACATATTTGTCTAAGCGATTAACCACATAATCTAAGGCCCACTCTCCTGCTCTCAAGTGGTCACATACGGGGCTCCCAAGATTATTCTCCCACACAACCTTCTTAAAAACAGAATTCCAACCTTCCGAACCAGCGTACACCAAAGGTCCGACGCCAGGTATATTGTAAGTACCCTCTAGGCCATTGCTTGCATCACGTTCTTCTGATTCACACTTGTATAATAGAGCATTCAAGTCATATAAGTCAATGCCAATAGAAGCTTCCACGGCTCCTTGTCTAACAAATTCGTCCAAAGATAAATCGACTTTGGGAATTTTCGTGGAAAATACAGCAATAGAACCTGGTATAAATGACTCTTTAACTTTGATCACTGATTCTTGCTGGTCATTTACAACAATTTCTGGAGAATCTAATTCAGCAACTTCTACGGGAATCCCTGTAATGAGTTTGTCGTCATACTTATACTCACCCTTTTTCTTCAAAGAGTACGAAAATTCGGGTTTAACAATAGTCCCACTCAAGACTTGAGGAGGCAAGATTTGATTCTCTTCGTAGTTGGAAAATTTAGACCTAGCAATCAAATACCAACCTTCCCCTGTTCTGGAATTATACCTTTGAATAGTAATATATTGACCATCATGATGTATGTACATTTCATGGTCCTTACTAACATCCTGTGTTTCAAGAGCAAGAGATTTTCTAATAGAGTGCAACTTTTTCTTCACTTCACCAATACCTGATTCTTCCAAAGAGTAATGTCTCTTTTCATCTACAACATTCAATAGATGTGGGAAGGCTTCATCATAACCAAAAACTGATCCAATTGCAGATGAGCAAAATGCAACTAAGGCAGCGTTCGGTAATGTATCTTCGACGGTTCTTTTTTGGGCGGGAGTTTCATTATCGTGGGTACAATCCATGAATAATGCATGTGGTGCATGGTTTGTGAGAACAGAAGGAATTTCCATCTCCGAGTATGCATCAATATAGCGTGAAGCATTAGGCTCTCTATCTGCTGGGTATGAAAAATCATCCAAAGGTAACCAAACCAAAGAACCGATTGGCCTGCCTCCATGTTTATGTACTAATCTAGATAGCTCTCCAACACTCCAAGCTTGCATAGCTTCACGGATAAGAGAGTTGAGACCCAATCTCTCCACAAATATTTTGTCCATCTCCTCTGAACCACTGAATAGTTCAGCAACAACATACAAGTTAGGGTTGACGGACCTGGCCGCATCTAAAAGTGTTTCACCGACATGTAATGGCGTTGAGTGACAATTATCAATACGGAAACCACCAAATGTAGCGGCATTTTCTTTGGTGTATCTGATCATCCTATCCCAAAGATGTGGGGAATCTTCGTACTTGGCTCCATATCTTAATTTTACGCAATCGCTCCATACTATGACCTCTCTTCTTAAGTAAGCTCTAGACTTATCAGATGCAAAATCTACAAGAGGATTACCTCCCCAAATCCAACCATTATTGGCGAGGGCCCATTCTTTTCCGTCTTTACCTGTAAAACGAGTGAAATAAGCTTCTGTTAATTTGCTCTCTTGGGTAATCTTTCCTAGCTTTGGACCATTATCATCCAAACGTAAATACCTAATTCTATCCTTTAATTGTGCTTTTATTGAATTAATGTCACTGTCATAAGTAGCGTATAAGTCAACATTAATCTCATCAATAATATTCATGGCCTTTGCCAAAATCGTATCAATGCTTATATCACTAGGATTAGAAATAGCTAAAATCACCGCTAAGAATTTACAAGGATCTAACTTGTTCGAAAATCTATCCTGTAAAATCACTTTACTATTAACATTTGCATATTGCAAAGTGAATTTGGCTAAAGACTTTATATTTTCAATGTCAACATCCAGGGGAATCTCCGCTGGTGACAAACTCGAATTTCTCTCCTTATAGGTAGATTCAACACCCGAAATGGTATCCTGTCTATCAAACACATAGTATTGCCAAAGTTTCAAAGGATTGAGAACATGAGAAGTAACTCCATCAATTATCACATCAAGATCAGCCGTTGAATTAATTTCAGTTGGCAAATTGAATTTCAGTAATTGATCAGAAAATTCAAGTAGTTTTCCATCTAATTCAATTGCTGACTTCAAATGAGGAGCTGTTTCTGAATTATATCCAGCGCTAGGATACTCCCTTAACCAACTAGAATTATTTGCAGTATGATTCCAAACCATGTCAGTCAATGACAGCAAGTTGTATTTCTGTAAGACACCTTTGATAAATGTTCTAGCATGTTCATTTGATTCAAAAAGATTCGGGTCAAACCTCAATTGATCGTAAATTGAGTATGGAGAATTGGAGTCACCTCTTTCCTGTAGAGGCGTAAAATGGATCATGTTATAGCCCTTTTCAGCGATCACTTTAAAAAAGGCGTCCCAATTATCTAAAGGACCAATCCATTTGGATACAACACTCTGGATATTTATGTTATTGAAAGGCAAATATTCGTCATTGATACTAAGATTAGGGGGAACAGTGAAATAGTAAGTGTCTGTGGAAGTATCTTTATTGTTTTCATCACGGTAAGTAATGTAAAAGCTATAAGGGCCTGGGGAATAGATAGGCACAGATATGGATATATCCTTATGAAACGAGGTGTGAATTGGAAACTTCTGAAACTTGTTTCGACCAAATACTTCTGAAGCTGATTTTGGAACATTGGTATAAAGGACACCATCTCTAGCAACTTTGGAGGCAGCATTTAACAGAAACTTTAGTTGAAAAAGTTCATCTCCTTGTTTATAATTATCAGGTAATCGCAAGGCTGGGAAAATAAGCACTCCATTGTGAACCGCTTCAGTGCTGATTGGTTCTCCAGTGTTGGACAATCTTAAAAGAACCGATCTTGACGCCATTGGGAATTGGAACAAGAAATAGAATTTAGACTCAAAATGTTGGTGTTTTTCAAAGGGTGAGAAAGGGGTCCCTTTCCAGATCTCGGCGCGGAGCAACAATTACTGCAAAAATAAAGGAGCAATCGGACAAACGCTACTGATAAAAACGAAAAGACATCAAATGTCAATAATTTGGAGTCGAAACGAATATTTGTGATCTTAATAAGGATGTTGTAAACTTTCAGAATACTCGAAGTACTGATATCACAATTTCTGTACTTTTTTTATTTTGTTGAATATTTGCCATTTTCCGGTTTTCCAACAAAATTATGATTTGTGGGCTCATTTACAACTTTATTTTGATCCAATAGCAATACTATTTAAATTTTAACTTTTTGTTATCGAAGAATAAACCTCACAGATCGTTCCAAAAATCAAATTGAAGCAGACTTTCATCCTATAATCTAATTTCAAACTTGGTCTAGTTTTTCTGAGAGCTTGAAGATCCCCGATGCAGAGTAAGGGTTCAACAAGATTTTTTAGCCAAGATTCTGTTCTCTTGTCATACTACTTACTTGAAGTAAACGTAGTTTTGTAATTTCTTCACAGAATTTCCTTTATGTAAGAATCCTTACGACACTCTTCTGTACGACCACGTGAAAGTATGTAAAGAAGGACTTCTGTACAGTTTTGGATTTTTTGCAACCTTCACTGATATTACCCAATCGGGAAGGTCAATGCTACCACTATATATGCCTTGATCGAACCCTTGGGCCAAGTCTTCAAAATCTTATACACATTTACTAACGAATCTAAGAAAGTCATTCTTACTTTCAAAAATCACAATATACTTCATATCTTCCACGATATACGATATGATGGTCTTCGGAGTAGATAATGGAGAAAACCAGATCATGTACACATAGGTGAGGCAGATCACTTACACGACTTCTACTCATCACCTTCTTTAGCTTATATATTAATCCACTACTTGGTCGATGGCAAGAGCACCTTTGCCCAAAAAGTACTTCTGTGAATTCGAAGGATGCGACAAGAGATATAGTAAACCTGCATTACTTAAGCAACATCAAAGAGTCCATACCAACGAACGTCCGTTTTCGTGCCATTTTGCTGGTTGTGATAAAAGCTATTATAGAAAATCTCATTTAGATGCCCATCTTATATCGCATAAACCACAAGAAGCAAAACCTTTTCAATGTGATATTTGCAAGAAAGGATTTAACACAAGACAGCATTTTCATGTTCATTTAAGGACCCATTCAAAAGCCTTTGAATGTCCATACAAAGACTGCCCAGAAGCATTTTATAGACATCCAAGTCTTCGACATCACATATTAGCAGACCATTTGAAAACTTTAACGTGCAAGATTTGTGATAAAACATTTTTAAGGCATTGTGATTTATCCAAACATACTATTAGATTTCATGGTGATGCCCATACCTATCAGTGTGAACAAAGAGGATGTTTTGGGAATTTTCGTACTTGGCCCTCACTACAACGTCATATCAAGAGGGAACATCCCAAATTGAAGTGTTCAGTGTGTGACCAGATTTGCATTGGACATCGTGAACTTAAAGCTCACATGCATGTCCACGATGATAGTAAGGTTGTCAAGCTTTGGACATGTCATTTGTGCAAAGATGGTCAGTTCGTTGACAAATCTCTTTTAATTGGACACTATCAAGACGTTCATGATGGTAACATTCCAAAAGGTTTACTTTCTAAAGATGAGGAAAACCGACTAGATGAATTAGTTAACTCAAAAGATGTTTATGCAGCCGAAATATTGGAAGCAAATGGCTACCAACAATTACCTTCTGACGATGAGGAATTAGAAGAATACGAAGCTGATAACGAAGGGTCTGAAACTATTAGATCTAGGAAGACCATTAGAGACCTATTATCTACAAACTTCCAGACTAGAAAGATTCTTTGTACCCGTAGAAATTGCAATCAAAGGTTTACAAACGAGTATGGACTTCGGCGACATCTAGATTGGCACGAGAGAAAATTAAGGCAAATCGAAGAATTTTTGAGGTCATTGGATGAAGAGTCCCTGCATAACTCTAATGAATCAGAGGTACAGAAAGACTCCATTACTGTTTCTGCAGACTCTAGCAAAAGCAACAATGACCATATCAGCATAGACTTGGAGGATGAAGACTTGGATGATGAAGACTTGGATGATGAGGACTTAGACGAATTAATAGATGCAGAGCTACAGGTGTTAAGCCAGAATTAGTTACGGTTACATTGTCTACGTAAAAATATTATTAATGTATATACACAAAACTTAGTATCTTTGCTTTTTATCATAGCCACGGCCATTACCATAACTATCATATCTCCTCTTCGAATCGTATCTATAGTTATGTTTTGAATTATCTTCTCCGCCTCGGTGTTGAGGTTTCAAACTAAGTGGAGGAGGAGGAGGAGGAGGTGGTGGTGGGTGAGGCGACGATGTGGCCTGCCTTCCATTGTAATTTTGATTTTGTGGTTTATTGGTACCAGACGGTCCCATGCGGACAGGGCCACTAGGTCTTTGGTTGGGATATCTGCTAGTACTATAGCTCAGTCGATCGTTAGCCTTTCCATAATAAGAATCTGATCGAGTCGACTGTTGAGGTGGTAAAGATGTCCGCTTTTGTTCGGGAGGACCAGATTTCACGGATCTGGTAATTTCTGATTGTGGAGCCAACGGTGCCCTGTTCATTTCTGGGGTTTGTGACTTTTTGGCAGGACCGGAAGGACGAGTAGGTGGCTTTTCAGCAGGACCCGAAGGACGAATAATTGGCTTCTCAGCAGGGCCCGAAGGACGAGTAGACGTCTTTTCGGAGAGACGTGAAGGACGAGTAGATGTCTTTTCGGCGGGCCATGAAGGACGTGATGAGGTCTTTTCAGAAGGACCTGAAGGACGTGATGGAGTCTTTTCAGAAGGACCTGAAGGACGGTTGGTAGGCTTTTCAGCAGGATCTGAGGTACGATCTACCAGTTTGTTCATATTTCCTAAGGAGCTCTGAGAGGGTCCCAAATTAGATTGATCGGAAGTTTCATGTTTAGGGTTCTCTGGTGCTTTTACCTTATCATTTTGACCATTAGAAGGCGTAACCAATTTCGATGATATATCTTTCGAGTGATTTCTGTTTTCTTGATATTCTTTTTTTGCTTCGAGTAGTTTAGTTTTGAGATCTTTGCTTGTCGAGGGAGTGGCTTCCTTTTCAGAAGACTTGGGAGTAAGAGGTTTAGAAGGAGGTTTGACGGATTCAGCAGATTCTTTAGATTTAGTTTGATCATATTTGGAGTAGTAATCATAACGGCCTTTCGAAGCTCCTGATCCTCGTGCATTATTTCTGGTATTTGCACCAATGGAGTCTTCATAGCTAATGGAAGAGGATACACGTTTCTTTTGTTTTGCAGCTTCTTCTTTCTCTTTGGCTTCCACTTCTTTGCGCTTGTCTTCTTTCTTTTTTTCTTCCAACACCTTCTTCTCGGCTTCAGCTTTCTCCTTTCTTTTCGTAACATGCTGCTCTTTTTCTGCTTGCGATAAAGGAGCGAAATCCCATAAATGAACCCAGTCTTTTGATTTTGACTTAATATGACCAATAAGGGCGTTTGAAGAAAGTTTTAAATCTTCACGGTGATCCTCATTGAATATCCTTTGAATTAAATCAACAATTATTTCACAATGGTCTTCAATAATTGGATATATGCCAACAAGATTCTTGACAAACGTAATTGCATTACGACGACACATATAGTCATCTACTTCTAGAGATCTGCGGATATCATTAAGAATTTTATCGTGATAACCATATAACTTAGCACGGAATTCATCATGCGTTAAGCTGGACTTTGTATTAACATCATCCCAGAGAGGTTGCAAATCTTTGAAGTTTTCGGCCTTGGACCAATTCTGCAATGTAATCAATACGTCAGCAAAGAATAATCCGAAATTTTCAGCTTCAGATGGAGTTAGGGTAAATAAAGTCCCAAACAAAATATTATTAGAGATGAGTTCGTCAAGTACAGTTAAGATTGAGAAATTTAAAGTCTCTAATTCATACGCTTTGAATAGAAATTTAGCAACAAAAGCAGCGTCAAAGGGAGAGTGAATAGCTCTGGGAAGGACACAATCTTGTAAGAACGCACGCAGCTGAAGAACAATAGCTTCAGTCCCCGAATTAATAAACCATGTGTCCTTTTCTTGATTTAATATTTCGAGAACTGATTTTGAATCTTCCTCGTGCTTATTCTTTTCATTAGGTATATTTGCAATAAAGCGCTCCAACTGAGACAATTGCTCTAAATTCTTGTTTAGAGTACTTCTTTCTGTATGTCTATCTTTCTTGGAAATTGCGATAGTTTCGGAAAGGCCTCCTTTACTAGACTCTAATCTAACTAGTTCTTCATCATAAAGCCTCTCCGAAAAGTTTATGTCATATAGGGAGAGTCTCCAAAAGCTTGCAAATAAACTGGGAGTAAGGTTCTTCCATTTGTCTTCAGGAAATAATGTAGAGCATTGCAGCTTCAATTCATTCAACACGAGATTACCGCTTTCATCTACCACGCTCTTGGAAATACTTTCAGCAAGAAAAGACCTCCAAATTTCAAATGACCATTCAACAGGAATTCCATATTCGCAGACCAATTCAGAAATGGGAAGTAAAGGATAAGAGAAATCAATGCTTTTACCAAAAAAAGAGACCAACTGAGTATAAAGATGTAATATAGAGTTCAAATCATCATTTTTATTAGCGAGAACTTTCAAATGCGAACGTGCAGACCCATGAACAATAACTTCAGACAATTGACATAGTAAGATCAATAGCTCATTTATGGAATCGATAGAATCCAAAGACTTCAATAGAATTGTACCAGATTTTACTCTGTCATATCTCAAGTCATTAATTGTATTATACACAATACGTTCCAAAGTAGACCCGCAATTGATCATATTGATTTGACGTAAGGTTAAGTTTGATATTGGTTGAATTCCTCCCATGGAAATCAAAACTTCTTTCAAAATGATTAAACTGGATATTTCCTGATTATGGAAAGATTTCAAAACGAACTTACTCAATGTTACCAAATCAATGGAGTTTGGGTATTTTTGACAAATTTTCCCTATAAAAGATGCCAATGATTGTATCCATTGACGTTCATTCAACCCATCAATCTGTGTATTCGAACGACCGGATGCAGTAATTCTAAGGAGAATTACCAAAGTTAATACATCCCATCCGTAGGCATTAAAATAACGAGCTGTTTCAACAACTAAAGTGTTCAAGTTGTCATAACTTTCAATTTGTTGTAAGATCGTTAGGAAGCATGGAAATGGATTAGAGAAACTTATCTTCGCTAGTCTTCTCATCATGGGACGAACGTTCTCTTTTGATAATCTTTTCAATACATCTTTGGTTGCTTTTTCAGCTTTCCCATAAGCTATTTTAATATGAGGATTATTTTTAGCCAAAACTTGATATAACTCACCATATAGATTGAACCTATCTTCCGCAGAGAAGAATTTTAAAATTTCGAATGCCTTATCCACTGCAAAGGAGTTTTCTTGTATAAGACTTATCGATGGAAACACGTAGTTTCTAAAATATGCAAACCACATTGACCTTCTTTCAGCAGAGGATTCGTTTATGTTAAGATCATGGATTATGATATCGCAAACTTTATTAAAAAGGTCTAAGTTCAGAGATAAGTTCACACCCAAAAACTTCCCGAATTGTTTAGATACCAAAATTAAGTCATCCGGAGTGCTTATAACAGGTAACCCCTCAGACCACTGGGTATAAAAATAAATGAACTTTTTCAGACTAAAGCTTTTAATGGTTGGCTTAAAACTTAAAAAGTCAACACATGGAAATGGTTCATACGCCACAGTATTTTGAGGCCTGGAAAATGCAATATTCTTAGGAGTTTGTAAATCTTGAAGCTCCTTTTCGGTGAAACTTACTGAGGTTTCATAAAGAGGTTTAATCATAAAATCGATTAGTCTCGCTATCAATTCAGAGATTTCTGGGTCTATGTTAGCGAGAAAAGGATACTGAGTTAAGACAAATATGGAGGGCCAATACAAACCGTTTCCGAGAAAAGCTTTCAAGAACTGAAATTTTAAATTCAGGCGTAAAGAATCAGCGACTGTAGCAGGTTTAGAAGATTCCTTTGGTTTGGGGGTTGAGGTTTTTGAAGTAGTCTCTTCTTCATCATCAGCCAAAGGTGCAGCCAAAGCAAGAGCACTAGCACTAGCCTTGAATACCTCATTTTCTAATTCTTTTTTATACATAATTTCCAATGCCTTCATTTCATCATCATCTGGGCGAATAAAATTCCAAATGGACCCAAAACTAACAAAACCCTCTTTGATTAAACATGCCACCAAAATCTTAAAAGTTTCAGAGAGATCTTTATCCTTTTGGTGTTTCAATAACTTCATACCAATACATTTAGCAGCAGCATCATTACCGCCTAGTGACAAAGTCTCTATACCAGTGATACAATCAGCTTGGATGGTAGGCCACCAACGAGAATTTTTGAGTAATTGAATAGCAAATTCATGATTACCAACAAAGTTATTGGTGAATATATCTATCAAAATATCAAGAACACGATTGGGATCTAAACTATAATGACCGATCAAAGATTCAATTGTATCTAAAGTATACGATAGTTGAAATTCAGTATCATCACTCTTCAAGATAAAGTAGAGTTCCACAATCAATTTGGAATAACCATCAATTTCTTCGTGAATCAAGTTAAATTTTTTTTGGGTATAGAATTCATCTCTTCTTCTTGTGTTAAGCTGTCGATTCACAATATCTCCAGGAACAATATTCAGCTTGGATAGATTGTCTATATCAATATGCTTCGCTATAGTGGTGTATTTAATTATACTTTGTTTTTTATAGATTTCAAGGAGTAATTCATGCATGGATGATGTCATTGGAAATACATCAAATACTTGACAGAACACAACAGCCATAGATTCATCTTCAATTGCAAGCGAAAGGAAGTTAATTATGGAATCCACAGTCAATTTTTCGTCCTGATATAGAAGTAAAATTTCAGTAAAAATTTGAGAGGCAACATCACTGGAGTCAGCCTCAGAGTTGTTAGGATCCTTGAGCACCTGAACCAAGCTTTCACTTCCCACCCCAGAAAACTCGGAGATAACTTCTTCCGTAAGATATGAATATGACATGCCTTGGGTTAAAGTCTTGAAGATTTGATTCTGTAGCATTTATGCTGACAGTGTGCGATGTCGTGGATGTGACAATTATTTGCAGCAATGGGACGTTATGAAGTAAGAGACAAGGAGAAACGAAGGAATCTGATGAAAGCAGAGTCTTCCTGTTAATATGATGATATTATTGTAAGTTCATGTTTCAGAAAGGCAATGATGAACTGGTGGTTTGGGTTGGATATACACTGTATGCGAGTGGATGCTTTGAGCAAGAGAGAACTCTATGACATCTACGTTCTTGACAAAATAACATACTACAACTCGGTAATATACAGTGCTGATCTTAAAGCATAGAAGTAAAAATTTAAAGTTTCTTTGCTTTCATATGTTTAGACGTGTACAAAAAGGCACTGCTTTTGGAACTTACTGATGTTCGTATCAAACAGATTAGACAAAATCTTTCACTGGATTAAGCCAATATGGAAGAGCCGCAATCAAAAAAATTTAAAAAAGGATTGAATAAAAGGATCTTGCTTGATGACCCCCAACAATGCTAAACTAGTTTTCAAAAAAAAAACAAAATGTATTTAATCCTAAGTATGTTAAAGAAAATAAATATATTCATGATAAACTGAGTGGCATTGGTAGACAACGAAAATGCCTGGCTAGCTCAATCGGTAGAGCATTTGACTCTTATTAAGGGCAATCAAAAGGTTGCGGGTTCGAGCCCCGCGTTGGGCTTTTCTTTTTACTTTTTGATATCTTCCCTCACTAACTAATTTAGTATAGACACTTTATACTTCTTCTCTTTTTGCCCATTGAAAATGTCATATACCGAATTGGTTGACGAAGCAGCGAAATCAATCAACCTGATCACTGGAGAGTTTCCAACCCCCAAGGCTCTTATAATTTGTGGTTCTGGATTAGGGGGTATAGCCAGTAAGTTGCATCAAGGTTCACAGATTGAAATCAAATACGGTGATATTCCCGGATTTAAAGTATCTACCGTCCCTGGCCATGCTGGAAAGTTAATATTTGGCTATATGGGATCCAATAAGGTCCCTGTTGTTTGTATGGTAGGCCGTCTTCATTACTACGAAGGATATACATTCAAAGAAACTACTTTCCCAGTTAGGGTTTGCAAACGAGTAGGAGTAGAAACAGTCATTGTGACAAATGCAGCTGGAGGAGTCAACTCCAACTATAAACCTGGAGATTTGATGATTATCAATGATCACATTGATTTCCCAGGATTAGCAGGAAACCATTCATTGAGAGGGCCTAATTTGCATGATTTTGGAACTAGATTCCAACCAATGTCAGATGCTTATACGCATAAGTTAAGACGATTATTTTGGGAGAAGTCACAAGAGTTAGGAGTAACTAGGAAGATTCACGAAGGTACTTATATCTTTGTCTCTGGACCGACCTTCGAAAGCAGGGCTGAGATTCGGATGATGAGAGCCATTGGAGCTGACGCTGTTGGAATGTCCACTGTTCCTGAAGTTGTGGTTGCTCGTCATTGTGGATTACAAGTATTGGCATTATCATTGATCACCAATGCTGGAAATGGATTTGAACCCACTAGTGCTTTTGTGAAGGAGCAAAACGACCAAGGCAACAAAGCTTCCCATGATGAAGTATTACAAGCTGCAGACGAAGCTTCAAAAGATGTGGAAAGAATCTTTGAGCAGGTACTCAATGAGTTGTGATGATACACTATGTGTTATACTACGTGGTGTTGGTACTCTTTTTTTCTTTGATGTTACAGTAAGAAAATACAATGTTTCACCTTGTGTGGGTTGAATTTGTTTTTAATATTACAGTAAGAAGTGATTACATAGTACTTTTATTTTGCTTTATACGCAGATTATGCAAATCAAATAAACGTTCATCATAATTTACATCACTGATCAACTTCACCAGCAGACTCCCATTTACCTTGGAGATTTTCTCTCCATAAGGTGACTTTATTATCACCACCCGATACAGCCAAAATGTTACCAGACAAAGACCAAGAGGTTCTCCAGCATACATCGGAAAATTTCTCATCAGTGAGAGGCTGCTTCTGCCACACACCATTCTTATCTTGGGACCAAATCAACACGGTACGATCTTGAGATGCAGTGGCAATATAAGATTTGATTAAAATTGAAGGAGACCAAGATACGTCTCTAACCCAATCGGAATGACCTTCTAACTTAGCTTCTTCAACGTACGATTGAGATTGAGAGTCGAATTTCCAAATTTTGGCTAGGTTGTCAGAACCACAAGTTACGAATCGGCGTTGAATTGAACCTCCAGTTTCTTTATTATTTATAGGAGCCCAAGATGCAGAATTAACACCTATGGCATGAGCATTGAATATATTATGGCTTGTGGTTCCATCATCATTAAAATCAACCACACTTACTTTACCATCCGAAGAAGTACATAACAAAACCGCTCCTAATTCATGGGGAGCCCAGCTAACCGAATTAACACTGGCTTGATGGACATTATGCTCAGCAATTATCGACCATTGTTGCGTTTCTGGTTGTTGTTTCCAGATGAGTGCTCTTCCATCATACGAACAGGATGCTAAAATAGATCCGAATTTAGGATGTGCCCATGCGACTTGCCAAACGGGGCCTTCATGACCAATTAAGGTTTCTATTAATTTGTAGTCGTTGTTATTGTCAATTTCGAATAATTTAATGGTTTTATCTGAAGATGCTGTAGCCAATTTCTTTCCGTAATAGTCTAGAACAGCATCATGAATCAAATCTTCATGGGCATTGGTTATTGTCACCATCTTATTTCAATTAATGTTTTTTATTTGTGGTGGTGGTTGTGGAAAAATCTCACCGGTTGTGTTTTCGTGTCTTGATCTCTAACAATAATCAACCCCAGGGGTTACCCGCCCGCAAATATATTTGGGTATACTCCGGAATCGAACCCAAGCCCAACACAACCAGATGATTTATCATGGAAAAACCGTTTGAGGATGTCCAGATGCTTAATTACTTGATCCTGACGTTGTCTACACAATTGGAAGAAACTTCGTCTCACATTGACGCTCTTCAAGCGGCCACTAAAACGTTGGTATCAGATACAGATTACCAACAGCTTTTGACGTCACGGCTGGCTCTGGAACAAAATGTCAATGCTTCTGTTGCAGATGATGCTGACGAATCTGCAGATGATGATGTGGAACAGCGTCTTATCCAGAAGCTCCTGCAGGAACGACTCCAACACGTCATGTACCTTCAGAAACAAGACTTCATAACCGAGAAACTACAAGAGCTAATTGACCAGAATAGAGGCATTATAGATAGCGTAAAGGAGTTTTTCCAACACAAAGAAGAATTAAGGAAAGAAGAGACTGCGGTAAACGACAACAGACTACAGCATTTTGAAAATCACATCATGGCATCGAATATAGAACTCATGGATTCTAATGTTAGTGAGCTCAATGAAAGCATCAGTGCAGCATACGAAAATTTCACCAAGTTAGCTGACGACATAAACGTTGAAAACGATAGGATCCAGAGTGATGACTATGACGTGAATTTGAAACAACTAATAAATAAGCTACAACAAATATTTAAAGAGTTTGTATCGGATTAGTGGTGTCTCTCCCAACATAACTGTATGCTTTATTGATATATTGACGATTTGGATCAAGTTTTCTCCACGAGTTTCGAATCCGGTCTAAATTCATATTAGATCGATCGAAATTGAAGAGTTGAAATAAAAAGTTAATCATATCATAAAGAAAAATTACTATGATTTGGAAGATTCCATTGGCCGAATCAGGAGACGAGGCAGGTACTTCGTCTGAGAGAGGGTTTCCTGTTAGTTTGATAGCTAACTCATTTCTTTCTTGTGGGGTGAAAGCAATTCGAAACTTCCGGGAATGTATAAGGTGATCAACAATCCCACTGAGTTTTTTCATACATTGATCATTCAATTTCGTATCGAGTAAAGAGAGATTCTCTTCTAATTCGTTCAAGCGTTGAGACACAATCCTGGTTTCATATATAACTCGATCTAAAGTAGCATTTAAGTCGTCTATCTTAAAGTTAAGATTACCTGAAAATTCGTCATCAATGATTTTGGTCTTATTCAGAATCATTTGGCTGTGATTATTATATACTTTAGCCAACTCTAAATTGAGTTTTTTATATTTGTTATTGAGTTGATGGTTTGTAGAAGCAGCAGCAGATTTGAGGTAATCAAGTTTAATGAACGAATCCAACACCAAAAGAGACCGAGAAACATTTGAGACTTGTTCACTTTCAATATATGAAACACTAGGGCACCGGCGTATAGGACGACTTAATTCCACTGACTGGATGGTATTAAGATTCACTTCACGCTTCGAGAATGGATAAGAATTTCTTCTGACTAGTGTTGGATTGATATTCTTATTGTTCAGCGAACTAGGAGTATTTATAGACACAGCTTCATTTCTTGGATGCTGAGGAGTTTCAGTTTCCGAAATTCTCAATAATGAATCAAGAGAAATTGGAGGAGCATTAGCGGCTAAAGTTGATGATGATGATGGAACAGCTGATGAACCAAAGGACGATGCAAATGACATATCGGATACTTTACGTAAAGGATACCGATTTTGTAAACGTTTAACACGATTAAGACCACGAGAGTATCGAGAACTATCATTATTAACTAGATTAGGACTTCTGATAGCATCTTTGAAGCTGACAAAATGATATGAGAAATAATGGCGGGATGTATCACCTTTACTCCATAATCGATGAAGAGTTTTTCCTGACATATTAGGAATAAGCAGGTCTAAATCAAGAGTCTCCACATCGGTTGGGTTAATCAATGTTTTATCGGTACCACCAGAACCAATACGATCTTGAACTGTGGTTTTGACCGCAGAAGTGAGTTTCTTTATTTCCAAGTAATTTTTTGGATCAAGATAGTTTCTTGGATCACGATGGCTTCTAGTTGGATCCGGGTCCTCAGATACAATTTTGGCACTGGTGAAGGAGAACAATTTGTTTAAGGTTTCCAAGTCCAATTTCCGTCTCTTTTCAATCTTCATTTGTTTTTGAAACTGGCCAATGGATATCATGAAATTCTCATAATCAAATATATCTTTTGGCACATCACAACCACCGACAATTTGAAGTCTCATTTTAACACTTAGTACAAGACTTATTATTGCAGAAACAGCCCTTGGAGTTAAAATCCCACTTTTAGCATTTGGCTTGGTATTGAAATGAGGAAGCCCAATTAAGTTCCACCAGTTTGAGATGGCTTCTTCAGTCTTGCTGCAGAGAAGACCATCACAAAATTTGGCATCAAGAAGATCGAAGTAAAATAAAGAAATTTGAATCAAGTTTACCAATTCTTTTATCGCAAACTTCAAAGGCACGAATCCACTGTATATCTTGTACATTTGACGGAATTTATCCTCATTAGCATCGGATATTTTCTCTCCAACCAAAGATATGGACCTCCCAGTACAATGAAGTTTCTTTAAGTTTGAATTCACAACAAAGGGCTCTAACACAGTCCTTACGTCACCTGACGGTATTGGGATCAAGTTTAAATTGGAGGGTAGTTTGGTGATATTGGTCACAAATAGATACAGCGACGAATTATTGTGCGTGGTTTCATTCCCACTTCGTTTCAAGGTTCCATGGGAAAGCATCACCTCGTTTAGGTATTCTTGAAACCGAGGAGGATAATTTTGAGCAGGCTTTTTCATGATAGTGAGTCTAGCTGCTGCTACTTTGGATCCCGAGTCTCCAGTAAACGTTGATACTACGGTACCTATTTTCCGATTATGGACCCATTGCTCCACCAAATAAATCTCAATTCCCGGGACAACGGATTCTTCAATAATGTGAAACTCATTGGCATGGATGAAATCCCTTTGGAAATGAGCTACCGCATTGAAATCCGGGATTATGTAGGTGATCAAATCATCCATACTCAGATATTAGACGTTAGAAATGACGCATTGGTGATTTCAGAAGACGCCCCGGCCTGCATGCAGGATCTCCAATGAAGTTCTATTGCCTGCGTTTGCAGATGCGGGTGAGCCGCTGCACATGACTGGCTTCGGGTCAGTCTTATCTCGCCCGAGGTGCTGCATCGTTTTAGGGCACCAGTTACGATAGACCATGTATGGAATAGCATGCATGGATTCAATGCCAGTCGAAGCATTGAAAATGCCGAACCAAACCGAAATTAGATAGGCCAACTCAAACTTTGAATTGGGAAGATAGTGGAAAAGAGAACAAATACTGAAGATTGGTGTAGTTAGGCTGTTGATTTGAATCAAGATCTGGAGCGAGCAGGAAAAGCGTGTCAGCACGATTTAGTACTTGACCTGTCACGGTTAGGCACGTCATGACTATTCTAACTCGGATGGCATAGAAGCGACATCGTGTCTTGACGAATAGATGCCCACAACGTCTATCGATAAGATGATAGAAGCCTATGAAAAAAAAATTAAAACACACCCCTGTGCTACCAGGACAAAATGCCTTCCCAAAATGGTACCTGTGCATTTATCAGAGGAGAGGGACCCAACCAAAAGGAGTAACAGCGATATCTATACCCGATACGGCCAATATTCGAGACGTGAGGTTAATTCCATATCTCAATTGAACCTTAATACCGATATTATCACCATCTCTAGTGCCAGTTAAGTTTTCGATGGCTGTGAATCCGGCCCGCACCCTTCTCAGTTATTATGATGGTTCCTGATAGCACGAGAGCATCCTGCATGCAGAAACAGGTGCTTTGCATGGTTGTGCCTGCATGTTGCGGTTGCTGTCTTTCGCCGTACTCCGCTTGCATTATAAAGATGACGAAAGTCCCATCGATAATGCTATTATTTGACCTCTATAGTTAATAATTGGTGAAGAAAATGTCAAAAGATAAAGACATAGGATCTCAAGTCCATGAAGACGCGGCCAGTGAAACCGCCGAGGTATGGAGCTTGAAAAAACCATGGTATCGCCGGCTCATCGAGTTTATCCAGATTGAAGAGCCTGGAGATTTAACTACTTCCCAAATGTATCTTTATAATTACGATCTTCGACCCGTAGAAAGGGAAAGAAGAGAATGGGCTTGGTATAATTATGTGTTTTACTGGGTGGCTGATTCGTTTAATATCAATACATTCCAAATTGCTGCTACTGGTGTTCAAGCTGGTATGACTTGGTGGCAGACATGGATTTCCGTTTGGTTGGGGTACTTTTTCTGTGGTATCTTCGTTAGTATAGCTGCTAGAGTTGGTATAATGTATCATATATCTTTCCCTGTATCATGCAGATCTTCGTTTGGAATTTATGGGTCTCTTTGGCCAATCATTAATAGAGTTGTTATGAGTTGCATTTGGTATGCAGTTCAATGTGCAGTAGCTGGACCTACTTTTGAATTGATGTTGAGAGCAATTTTCGGTAATAACTTGGATAAAAAGATTCCTAACCATATTCATGATCCTGACTTAACTACATTTTCTTTTCTTTCCTTTTTTCTTTTCTGGTTATTTGCATTACCTTTTATTTGGTTTCCTCCTCATAAAATTAGACATCTTTTCACTGTTAAGGCTTATGTTGCTCCTTTAGCTGGTATCTTGTTTTTGGTTTGGACTTTATGTAAATGTGGTGGTGCAGGTCCTATCATGCGTCAAAAATCGACCATTAGTGGTTCAGCTTTAGGTTGGGCATTTGTCGAATCAACCATGAATTCTCTTGCTAATTTTGCAACATTAATTGTTAATGCTCCCGATTTTGCTCGTTTTGCAGCAAAACCTTCTTTCACAATGAAATATGTTGTGTATACTGCCTCCATCCCAATTTGTTTTTCATTAACAGCCCTCATTGGTATTTTGATCGGTTCTGCATCTACTGTTCTTTATGGGTCTCCAACTTGGTCCCCCCTTGATGTATTATCTAATTTCCTAGACAATGATTATTCTTCCGCTTCAAGAGCTGGAGTATTTTTCATTAGTGCTGCTTTTGCTTTAGCTCAATTAGGTACCAACATTTCTGCCAACTCTTTATCGTTTGGTACTGATGTTACTGCCTTATTACCAAGATTTTTGAATATCAGAAGAGGTGGATACATTTGTGCCTTTTTAGCTCTTGCAGTTTGTCCTTGGAAACTTAATAGTAGCTCGTCTATGTTTACAACCTATTTATCGGCTTACGCTGTGTTCTTATCTTCAATTGCTGGAGTTGTTGCTTCTGATTATTTCTACGTCAGAAGAGGTTACTTGAAACTCACTCACTTATATTCACTTTTCGCTCCTGAAGATAGTTCATCACCTTCAGTTTACAAGTATAACAAAATTGGTGTTAACTGGAGAGCATATGTTGCTTATATTTGTGGTATTTTACCTAACATCGTTGGTTTTGTGGGAGCTACAGAAACTCACAAAGTTCCCGATGGTGCTACTAAAGTTTATCAATTGAATTTCTTTGTTGGTTTTATCAGTGCTTTCTTGGTGTATTCTGTATTATGTTATTTCTTTCCGGTTCCAGGATGTCCTGACGTCAAGCCATTCGAAAAAGGATGGTTTGAAGAGTGTGCAGAATGTGAAGACTTCGAGGAAGAATTAGAAGGTCACATTGTTCATTCAGGGATTGAACAATATGCCATGTCATCGGAAGTAGAAAAAGTGTAGATTATTTAACTATTAGTGTGATTTTAATATAGTGTCGTATTTGCTACATTTTACGTAGAGAAAGCTTACATAAAAAATATTTTGGTTGCAGCTTCGCGGACCTCGGAGTAAATATTCTTCGCGTCAAACATATGTAAAAGAAGACTATATTGTATGATTCGTCAGGTCTTCAGATTTTCCACCTCTGCAAGAGTTCGATTCCAAGTTCCACAGGGATATAGGCACAACACAAAGCCACTAGACGGCCTTCCGTTGTCAGTAGGTTTGAAAATATGGTGGAAATCTTTGAATCCATCAAGATTGAAGACGTTACAGTCTCAATTAGTTCAAATGATGCTTCCTGACGAACATCCCGAGAATGCAGACATAAAAAAAGAAGAGAAAAAAGTGCATATTGGTGGAGGGAACTATATTAATCAGTTAACTCTTCTGGTTCATAATGGGTCTAAGTTTCCTGCTAAGAATGTAGTATTTATTCATGGATATGGAGCTTCACTTGGATGTTTCGCTAGAAACTTCCAACTCATCAATAAGCTTAAAGGATTAAACCATAATTATAACATTCATTTTTTGGACAACATATCGTTTGGCCTTTCATCGAATCCAAAACTGTCGCCTATGGACAGCTTTCTTAAGTACTGGAAAGTAGAAAAGACTCCACAAATCAAATTCAATGACTCTAAACCCACAGACCCAAAAACTTTGTACAACAAGTACTACAAACTTATTGATTCGTATGAAATTAATAAAGAAGAATTTCGGAAATATCAACAGAACTTTAGACCGGTACTCCAAGACATGGAATCCTACTATTTGAATGCCATTGATTCATGGAGAATCAACTCCAATATTGAAAAAATCGACTATTTAGTAGGCCACTCTTTTGGAGGTTACTGGTCAGCTTCATATGCATTGAAACATAAGAATAACTTATCGAATTTGGTCTTACTCTCTCCAGTAGGTGTTGAAAGACATGTTCATGCAATAGATAACAATTTAAAAGGTGAAATTGAATTCGACTCCAGTACGGGATTGTCCAAATTTAAACCTTCCTTGGATCCTACTTCATATAATTTCTTGTCAAGATGGCCAATATTAAGTGAACAGCATATCAAAAACTGGTACAATTATCAGCCGTTGTTACCCCGGTTTTTGAAATTTTTGGGTCCATTTGGAGTACTTAAGTATCACGATATGTGGTATAACAAGCTATTCAAAATAAATAAACTAATCCACAAACATGGAGGACCAAAAGAATTATTTAATAGTTCCAACGATCTTGTTTATGGCTCCAACAAAGAATGTCAATTGATCATTGAGTACCTTTACAACTCGATTACTACTGGAACAGTATCTGATACCTACGTCAAATACTTGCTAACTCCCAGCACGGTGAGTAAATGGCCGTTATATGACAAGTTTTTAGGCGTGAAGGACTTGCCTATCAATATTCATGTGATGTACGGACAATACGATTTCATGAACTCCGAGGCCGGTATGAAAATGGTTAAGGCCATCAATACTGCCCATGAAGATGAAATTGCCAAATTCTACAAAATCAGCGAAGGAGGTCACAATCTATACATTGACAATCCTTTTGAAGTAAACCAACGCCTTAAAGAAATTATTCAGAAAGATGACAAACCATTTTAGAAATTTATAGAAATATATATCGAAACTCAACTCACCGGCATTTGTTACAATGGCACTTTTCCATATCTGCGCAGGCCCTATTATAGGTAACAATAGAGAATTCCGGTTAGTACATTTCCACAACAAATTAAAAATAGTAAACAAAAGGCCATCTGGGGTATAATAACATTCACCGAATTCAGACATGCTTATCACACGTATGGAATTCATCTATTGAAAAGGTACAATTGGGCGGTATTTCACACCATGTCATCATGCTTATAGCTAATCAAAGCTGAAACTCAGGGCTAAAATCACAGCATTTGATAGCAATATACCTGGCATCTTTAACAATAAGCCTTTTCCCAATTTGGGGATTTGGACCTGAATTAAGATGAGAAGCAAATTCGGGGTTTTGATGTCGTATTTTTTACCCACTATGCAAGACCCTATTCCTAAATAGGAAATTCTTTATAGACTGGGCAATTATGCAACCTTATACACTTGCTATTGTATAATACGGAAACTATAAATAAGCAGCATAAGACCCCAAGAATCAGACAATACTGCTACATTTTACGACTTCAACATGACAATATGGCGATTAATTGCGCTAGTTAACCTTGTCATTACTGTAGCTTTAGCGGAATCTCCTAGTGGTGGTTATGCACCAGGGGCCATCAAATGCCCAACAACTAACTCGAGCTCATTCTTAAGAGAAGGTAATTCTCTTTCTTCCGAGGAAAAATCTTGGGTAAAGAAGCGTCATGAGAAAACAGATTTGGCTATCAGTGAATTCTTATCAAATGCCAACCTAACTGATTTTGACGTTGAAGATTTCTTCGATAATCAAAACCAATCCATCAACTTAGCATTAGCCTTTTCAGGTGGAGGTTATAGGGCAATGCTTCTGGGAGCAGGTCAATTTGCTGCCCTTGATAACAGAACTTTAGAAACAACTCTGGAAAAGGCATTAGGAGGAATTCTTCAAAGCTCGACATATTTGGCTGGGCTTTCGGGAGGTGCCTGGTTAGTCGGTTCTTTAGTTATGCAAGATTATCCTAGTATTGATGAAGTTGTATTTGAAGATCCTAATGATGTATGGAACTTAACAGAAACAAGACAGTTAGTCAATGAAACTTCATTGATTTCCCTTGCTTTTCCTCTTCTTTTCGATAACGTACAAAAGCTTCTTTCGCATATTAGTTATGCTGATGGTAGTCAAGGTATTACCAAAGATGTTGAGGCTAAAAAGGAAGCAGGATTCACTACAACAATTACAGATAGTTGGGCTAGAGCTTTGGCCCATCAATTGTTCCCAAAAGGTAAGAACAACTATGATTCCAGTTCGACTTGGTCCGATATCAGAAATATTAAATCATTCAAAAACCAGGACCAACCATTTCCACTAGTGACCGCATTAGGTAGAAAACCTGATAGCTACATTTATAACTTAAACAGTACAGTTGTTGAGTTTAACCCATTTGAAATGGGATCATTTGACAAATCGTTGAATTCGTTCACCGATATCAAATACGTCGGTACTAAAGTTTCTAACGGAAAACCTACCAATGGGACATGTATAGCCGGATTCGATAACGCAGGTTTTGTCATCGGAACTTCATCCTCCTTATTCAACGAATTCTTAAATACTTTAGTTTGCAAGAATTGCACTTCTCTCAATTTTGTGTTGAAAGCTATCGTGAAACGGCTTCTTGAAAAGTTATCAAAGGCATATTTTGATGTGGCCGCTTACAAACCTAACCCATTCTATAAGTCAGAATATGCAAGTTCCAAGAGTATTGCAAACAATGATACCTTGTACCTTATAGATGGAGGTCTTGGAGGCGAACAAATTCCCCTTAGTTCTTTAATGACTAAAGAAAGAGCGTTGGATATGGTGTTTGCATTTGATAACGGAGATCATTGGCCCAACGGGTCGAGTTTAGTTAGCACCTATGAGCGACAATTCTCCGAACAAGGGAAATCTACCATTTGCCCATATGTCCCAGACGACGTTACATTCCTAAAGCAGAATCTTACCGCCAAACCTACCTTTTTTGGATGTGATGCATCGAATTTAACAGATCTTGAGAAGGACGGAGTTGTACCTCCATTGGTGGTTTACATTACTAATCGTCCATTCGAGTACTATTCTAATACATCAACATATCAATTGATGTACAATGATACGGAAAAGAAGGCCATGATTCAGAATGGATACGACGTTGTTAGTCGAATGAATAGTACCCTTGACAAAGAATGGCAAGCATGTGTTGGATGCGCTTTGATAAGAAGAGAGCAGGAAAGACAAGGTACGGAGCAATCCGACCAATGTAAACAATGCTTCAAAAGATATTGTTGGAATGGAGAAACTGAGGACCAGAAGTCAACCTATTACAGACCAGTAAACTTCACCTCTACTGGACTAACTAATAATAGTATGACATTATGGAACCAGGGTCTGAAACTAACCAATCAAACCACCACCAGCTGGAAGACGTTTCTCGAGTCGATTTTCTAGAATTACATATACCCACCGGCTTGTTTATATTTTAGATAATAATCATAATACCCTTAACAATTACCCAGTACCAACAGTTTTAGCCCAAAGTCAGCTATCTTATGTAGTTTCCAATGGCTGCAAATAGTCTCCACCAATCACATGCAGGTGGTTCCGCATTACGTAACTGGGAGCAATTGCGAGGGTCGCCTCCGAAAAAAATAATATATGGGTCATCAGGTCGTGTCTCGGCACAACCCGTCACTCTACCCCATTAATAAGCCTTTAGATCCACCAGTATTTGTAACTAGTATTTTTCCTACTACTGTTTATTTATTTATTTTTTATTTATAAATAATGCTTTCCAGGACATTTATACCTAAAACGCCATTGAGGCTGGTTCTATTAGCCTCTAGATTTTACTCATTTCAAACATTGACTACCCCAAATCCTGATGCTTTGAAGTTCATTTCTTCAGAATGTGATATTTCTCCAGTTGCAAGCAAAACGTTTGAATTCACATCAAGTCTCCAAGCCATTCATTCACCATTAGCCATCAAATTGTTTAAATTGCCTGGAGTTAGATCCGTCATGATGGGGAAAGATTTCCTCACGGTTAATAAGCAAGATCACATCAATTGGGCCAATTTAAGACCAGAAGTAATTGAATTACTAGACGACTTCTTAACCTCAAAGAAAGAACCCGTCATCACCAAAGAGTTAATTGCAAAGGCTGAAAATGAGGAATTTGCAGCTTCTGAAGATGATACTGAGATTGTTAGCATGATTAAAGAACTTATTGAAACTAGAATAAGGCCTGCAATCCAAGATGATGGTGGTGATATTGAATTCAAAGGATTCGACGAAGAAACCGGTACTGTTTATCTTAAATTACAAGGTGCTTGTAAGTCATGTTCATCCAGCGAAGATACGTTAAAACATGGTATTGAATCAATGTTGAAACACTACATAGAAGAAGTTGAAGAAGTAGAACAAATTCTTGACCCAGAGGAAGAGATTGCTCTTAAGGAATTTGACAGATTAGAACAACAATTGAAATTGAAGCAACAACAAAGAAGTTCTCCTCCCCCTCCATCTTTATGATTAATGAACTATTTATTTGTGTATTTTAAAACACGTTATTTAATGATATCTAATGATATTCTCGTAATTATATTTTCTGTTTTCGTAATCCTTCAACCAGTTTTAAGCGGACCTTGTTAAGCTCTTGTTCTTCATTATATCTTGTGGTTAATTCTTCAATTAATCCATTTTTAATATAATCTTCACCTACGTTCAACCTGACTTCTTCAAATAGATCATTTAACCATCTCTTTGTAAACTTTTCCCATACTCTGGCAACATGACCAAACCCAAGTATCCATCCTAAAGCTGCTATGTCGAATGCCACTTCGGGAGAATATCCAAAATACTTCCACGAAAGAAATCCAATTAATGAAAGCGGTAACTGATAAACTAAGAATCCTTGAGAGAGACTTCTATATACAACAGGTTGCACCTCCAGTTCGATCTTTTCATAAAGTTGATTCTTGGCCTGAAGAAGAGGATTATGTGAATCACTTATATGTACTTGTCGATTTGTCAATTTTGAAACAATTTGTCCCCTGTAGTAGCCGTATCGTTCAATACTTTCGTTCATGAAATTACGGTTAAAGAAGTCTTTGATTTCATATTCAATATTGTCATTTTTCAAATATAGCTTCCACCATCTCAAGTTTTTGAAAAACTTGGTTGTATTTGGAATAAAAGAGTTCTGTAATTCGGCGTGAACTTCATTGGAAAATTGTTGAACGTCACTGTTTTTGACAGTTTCAAAAAGATCTTGGTTGAACCCTTGGAGCTCTTTATCTTCAATTTCTTCTATGATTTTTGCTTTCATCCACTCCCCGAGAACTTCACTATTGGAATGAAGGTATATAAATTTCATTAAGCTGTATATATTACTTTGTTGGATGTTATTGAGATAGTTTGTAGCAGCTTTAGTGTCGTTTTCTAGAAAATCAATAATTCCTTCGAAACTGGCTGAAGAATCTATTTTGATGACATGATGGGGAAGCGAGGGTAATTCAACAGGGCTCGACTCAAATGACTTGGGGGTATATTCGTGATTGTCGACCAACGTAAGTAATATTTGGTCTCTTATTTCTTTAGGGTACTTGCTTATTGAGGAGTTGAAATTGTTGGTGACATGAATTATGTAGTGACATTTTGTTTGCAAATTGACCACAGCATCGGGATTGCTAATTTCCAAAAGTTTTATATCATGGAATTGATTAAAATCAGACAATTTAGATGATTTTATAACAGCGTCTTTATAAAGAGTGGGTGCACTAGCACTTAATAGCGGTGAAGGAACAGCGTATGAGTTAGCGACAGAAGCTTCAGTAACAGGTGAAGAGTCAGACTCAACTTCATAGTAGCCAAAAGAGTTGTTGTCGGTTCTTGATCTTTCCTCAATTTGTAGAAACCACTGTTTATTGTTGGAAGCCAATGGGTCTGCTAGTAAACTTTCAATTACCTTGGACTGGATTGAAACGGCTTCATTGTCGTATAGAATGGCTACTTTGACCTGTTGCGGACTCCTTTTCTGGAGTAATGATAATTTATGAAGCTGGGAGTTGACGACTATGTCATTGGCAAAGAACTTGGAGTAGTAATGTTCAATGGATGCAACATCGGTAACAGGTTGTTCGACATCGGTAAGACTTGGCTTGGAAGTTTCATGAGGATCCGGTGGAGGCGAGTTTTTGGCAGCTTCAATATTAAACACCAGATAGTGTCTTCGAAACCACCTAGCTAGGTTTCCACGAGGAACTCGAGATGGAATGAACATTTGTTGATGCTGAATGGGAAGTAGGAAGATTCCTGTCGCATCTATTGGCTCTTACGTGCAAAGCCGAGACTGCAGCATTTGACGCAGAAGATGGAAATGGTCCATTTTTTGCAGTCAAGGAGATGGTGAGGTGCTGGGAAAGACGATTAAAAAGGATCTGGCTATAAGAAGAGTCAGTGTTGAAGAGATTAGGGAGTCACCAATTGGTGAAGGTGGAAGTAAAGTTGGAAATTGAAATGTAAAATGCAGCTTCAAGACTCGTAGTAGCAGCCAAGTGAGAAAAACCCCATTTTTGTACAAAATCAACCAAAGTGGTACTTAGCAGAGCAAGAGAGTATAAAAAATTCTGATAACCAAGCTGAACACTGTACCAGGCTGAAAACCTTTATATCCTCTTTCGGGTGCTGAAATATACGTCCTTAAGTTGAACGAAACGTGCACTTGGTACGACCAAACCGCATAACCACGCTCCACCATTGAAACCACATAATATCTACAATAACGAACCACTAGGTTCTTTCAGCTACAGCCATGAGTGGAACGCTTTTGTCTGTTCGCCGTTAATGGAACCTTCTCTGCTGGACCTTGCATCCTTCATTGGCATGAAAACCGTTTTGCTGCAAAAACCGGACCCGGGCACGCATGTCACCGCATGATGCAGTTTGTGGCTCGTGCCATTTCAAGCTCTACATTAGACTCCATTTTTTCAAACTTGATTCTTTCTGGAAATAAAATGTACCATGGGATCGCCAATTAGTATTGTGAAAACATTCTTGAAGTTCGTTGGACCGGGGATCATGATCTCCGTGGCGTACATGGACCCAGGGAATTATTCCACGGCAGTTTCATCAGGGGCCATGTATGAATATAAACTTCTATTTATAGTGTTCATGTCCAATATTTTCGCTTTGATTCTTCAGAGTCTATGTGTTAAATTAGGAACTGTTACGGGTCTTGATTTGGCGGAAATGTGTAGATTACATTTACCTCCATACCTCAACATTTCTTTGTATGTATGTGCCGAATTGGCAATTATAGCTACTGATTTGGCAGAGGTAGTGGGGACAGCCATTGGTCTCGAGATTCTATTCGGAATTCCTTTAGTTTACGGAGTGCTTATTACTGTGTTAGATGTTCTTATTGTTTTGATGGC
This sequence comes from Metahyphopichia silvanorum, assembly GCA_030574095.1. Classification (NCBI taxonomy): domain Eukaryota; kingdom Fungi; phylum Ascomycota; class Pichiomycetes; order Serinales; family Debaryomycetaceae; genus Metahyphopichia; species Metahyphopichia silvanorum. Next base: position 56,790 of record JAJMEK010000021.1, read on the forward strand.
GTATCACAAAGATGGGTCCATGAAACAAACGAGAATCTTCGAAATGTTGGTATCAATTTTAGTATTTGCAACCTGTGCATGTTTTATACTTGAACTTTTCAAATGTTCTTTTGGTGCTGGTGCTGGATGGGATATCTTCAAAGGATTCTTTCCAATCAATAAACAGGTATTCAAGGAATCCAATGCATTATTTTTAAGTTGTGGGATTGTGGGAAGTACCGTTATGCCCCATTCTCTCTATTTGGGATCGGCCTTAGTTCAAGCTCGGCTAAAGGAATATGATGTTAATCATGGGTACATTTCTTCAAATGAAGACGATAGTTCGGAAAATTTAGAAAACAGTAGTATTGTTACTCAGGATCAACCTCTTTCTGCTACTCATAGTAAATTCAAACTGATTTCTGATGGTACTATCTTAATGAGGAAATATAGACCATCATACGAAGCTATCAAGTACTGCTTGAATTACTCATATCTTGAATTGGTTCTTTCTCTTTTTTTAATTGCTGTTTTTGTGAATGCTGCTATTCTTATTGTGGCTGGATCTACATTATTTAATAAACCTGATGCGGAAGATGCAGATTTACTTTCAATTTACGAAATGCTTTCAATGTACATTTCACCTTCTGCCGGGTTAATATTTGCATTATCAATGCTTTTTTCTGGTCAAAGTGCTGGTATTGTTTGTACCATGGCTGGTCAAATTATTTCTGAAGGATTTATCAATTGGAGTTTGAAGCCTTGGATAAGACGTATAATCACCAGAGTATTGGCAATAATTCCAGTATTAGCAGTGATATTAGTTGTGGGCAGAGAAGGAGTATCAACAATTATGAATTCGTCGCAAGTGATCCTTAGTTTTATTCTTCCTTTCGTGAGTGCTCCTCTTATTTGGTTTACTTGCAGTAAAAAATTCATGACAGTATACAATATCGGTAAGCCAGCTTCAACTCCGAATGAAAACTCACTTTTGTTGAACAATAGCAGCTCGCCTGAAGATCATACTTCATCGGAGGTTCAAAAGGTGACTTTTGAAAACGGTCCCTTTTTGGCAATTTCCGGGGTTCTCACTTGGCTTATCATTACATTTTTAAACGTTTACCTTATATATCTTTTTTCTATTGGAATTGATGTATAATACATAGATTACAAATTATATATATCTTTCAACGCGATTACCTTCTTCTAGGCAAAGTACGAAGTCCCTGTAATCTAGATGATCCATCCAGTTTGGATGGAGGTACCATGCCAGGTAATGTACCAGAATACTCATTCAATAATACGGGAACCTTCTTGCTTAACTTAATAGATAATGGACCTGAAGCAGGAGTCTTTAAATCAAGTAACAAAGTGATGAACCTTTCGATCTTTTTGTATAAACTAATTTCTGCAGTAGAGGGTGCTACCAAGTTATTGAGAAATCTTTGCTGACGGAGCTTATTGAGCTTAAGCAAGTTCACTGAAATGAGTCTTTGTAATTCAGCTGGTGATTTACTAATTTGAGCTCTTTCTTTTTGTATTTTTTTGAAACTTGCGATCTCTTCTGGACTATAGTTTATGATATTTACAACATTAATGTCAGAGGATTGAGGATCAACGGTATCATCCACCAACTCCTCATCATCATCCTCAGCGTCTGATTTAGTCTTATCTTCAACAGCTTCTGATTCATCTTTGGTAACTTCGGATGACTCTTGTTGTTTTTTGAAGTATTTGCGTTTTATAGCATCGATTTCTTTAATACCAATATGGTGTAACCAAACATTATTACTTAGTTCTTCACTCAAAACAGCATGTCTTGAATCAGTGATTGGTGCAAAAGATTTAACATTATCACTCGTTCTGGCAGTGAATGTGAATTCTTTATTTGCGGCAGATAAAAACTTAGATTGGAGAGGAGGTCTTTGAACCGCTTGTGAATATGATAACCATTTAGGAGCATCGATAGTATACCAATTTGGATGGAAGAAACTGTCCAATAATTTAGTTGGTTGTGAGGTTGGAGGAGGAATACGAGGAGAAGGTTGAGACACAGACTTCAATAATTGACCATTATTAGTGACAGTTTTAGCCAATGGGACAATTTTAGTAAGTTGATAAGGATCCGCTACCAACGTCTTACGGGGATCAACTTGGGATTTGCCAACCAACGAAGAAAACACCGCTTGTTTGACGATTTTTTTCTCTGGTTCCTGGGGCAGCCCATATGAAGAGAACACAGATGGAGCATTATTCACCACTTCTTCTGTTTCATTGATGTATATGAGAGCTTCTCCGTTACTGACACTGTAATTAAATGAAATCTTGTTGAATTCTTCTGCCATTTGAATTTCTAAATTGGATGGTTCTGACTCTTGATCCAATGATAGTCCGAGCTTCGAAATTTCTCTCAATAATAATTCAACACTGAACTTATACAAGAAATCAACGTTCTTGTACTGGTCCGAACCTACAGGAAATGCCTTAATTGCACTTGAAGTGGCAATCTTTAAGTCATGGAACAAGTCATACGCCGATTTGTATTTGTGAGTTTCCAATTTCTTCAATACTGAAGTAGTTTTATGGTTACCATTTTGGGCTATATATTCAGCGTATGAGGTAACAATTTTGTTGGCGTCAGACTCGTGGAACCCGGTAGGAATCACTTCGGCGTTAAGAACACCAAGTTCTGCATCAGCATGTTTATACACTCCGTAGAGATCAGTTAACACAGTGTGGAAATCGGACTTTCCGTTAGCTAAAGTCATGTCTAGAAGTAAAGAATGAATGTTTATTGAGAACGGGCGCCTTTTTTATTATGGGCGCCTTTTTTATTATGGGCGCCTTTTTTATTATGGGCGCAATCCCCCGGCAGTGGACCCGTGCACCAAAAACAGTCTATTAAACACAATAAATACAATAAAATAACTAAAAGTACAGTCTAGGATTCTAAAAACGATTCGTCCGCCAAGAGACCTGCTCTCATCATTATGGAGTCCCAGTCGCTTAAAAGAATAACAGTGACTTCAGTCAATGCAATGAGCACCATCCCACTACCAACACCTAGCCATAGTCCAATAAGCTGCAAATTGGTGAATTTCATTAGCACCACTGCTAATGGCATGGCAAACGCATAGTAAGATAGGAAATTGATCACTCCTCCAACCTTCTGTGATCCTTGTGCTCGGAGGATTCCGCTGGCCACAGATGCTACCCCGTCAAATAGTTGAAGTACAGCTACTAACGGGTTGAAAAGTTGAATGATTAATTCAACAACTTCTGGATCCTTGGTAAAAAGCTGAGCAATATGCAGTTTAAATCCAAAGAGTAAAACGAAGTTGATAGATGAGACGATGATAGCACAGAGTAATCCGGTCTTGGTAGCAAGTTTTGCCGATATTATATTCTGTCCTCCAATGAAATTAGCAATACGAGTCGAGCAGGCAATACTTACTGCAAATGGAACCATATAAGTAAGAGACGCAATACTAGCCACAGCACTTTGTGCCGCCAATGCTTCAGTTCCATAGTATGACGCAAATATAGTCATGATTTCATAAGCCAAATATTCCGATTCAAGCATCACAATTCCTGGAATGGCAAGATGACATAAAGATCCCCACAGTTTGAAGATGTCAGTAAACTTAACAAATCCATACCAACATTTTTCTCCATCAATGAATGCAACATAAATAACAAGTAAGATTGCCATGAGCCAGAAGTTGATCACAGTAGAAATTGGTGCCCCAATATAGCCGACTCCAAACTTTTCATTCCACACCAAGAAGTATGAGAGAAATATATTAATGGGGGCACTTACGAAAAGAACTCCAGTACCAGCTTCGAATATGCCTTGGGCTTGGAGAAAACGTTTAGCATTTTCAAAGAAAATGTAGGCAGGAGCACCAAAAGTAAGGACTCTCAAGAATAATACCGTTAGCTGTAATACTTCTTCAGTATCAATGATAAATTTTAACCAGAAGTGAGAATACCACCAAGCAAAAGCACAAGGAACGTATATGACTAGTGAGAATACCAAACATCTTTGGACATGAGTACTGACGAGTTCATAATTCCCAGCACCGTAAGCTTGAGGGCATAAAGTATCTAAAGCAGTTGCGATTCCTTCAAATATAGCAAAAGTAATGGTTGAGCACATTGAACCAAGAGATACAGCAGCCAATTCATTTTTACCAAGATGTCCCACCACCAATAAACACACAATAGAAAAGAAATGCTCAAGAACGAAAGTAATTACTAGTGGTAACGAATATCTGGCTAGCATTTTGAACTCAATAGAATATGTTGACTTTAAATTGATAAAATCCTCATCCTCATTGTACGAAGACGAAGAAAATGCAGAAGAAGAATGCAAAGATGAGGAGTGTGATTTTTTACTGTGATGACTATGAACTTCAATTTGGTCCTCTTCATATTCATCTTCCGAGTTGACTGCCGAATATCTACGTTGATGTTCTTCAATTAACCAGCTATGGAACGACTCTTGGTCATTGGCAGTTCTGGAAGAGCTCAAACTAGAAGGTAAAGATCTTGATGTGGATACGCTAGCAGCATCACTATGAACACTGTAACCTGCTTCATCGGTATAAACAGACCCATTTTCAATTAATGATAAAAAGGATCTTTGGTCATCTCCCTCTCCATAACTAAAGAGAGGATAATTTGTTGAAGGAGGTATAAATAATCTTCTCCTTCTACCACTACCAGTATTAGGGTTGGCTAATTTATTTATCGACTTAAAGAGCACCATTGAGCCTAAGGCTAAGGTTTTTAAATATCAAGTAGTTCTTTAAAAGGTTTCGGAAAAATGTCAATATATATATTTATATTTTTGCGGAAGGGGAATGCCGGTTTTATATGCACAACCCAACCTATAACTATAGTTAACTAAAACAACATCCATATACCTCCACCAAGGAGAATGGCTAATACTATGGCAGTAAGAACCCCTGCACCAGCTTTGTCTTTACCAGTTATATCTAACTCATTTGTGTTAGTTTCATCTTCAGTAGTGGTACCAGCATTTGGATCACTCTTGGACGATCCTCCATTTGAACTTGTATATGGGGCCGGTACATCTTTGGTAAGCAACGCTAATACGTTTTCTAATGCTGACATTTGTTCTCCAAGTCCATAAACACCATCCCATCCGCTAACAGACCAGTTTTCACCACATGTTACACCGTCATCACCCCCAGAACATGACTGGGCAGCAGCCGCTGCCGACTTTTCAAACCATGGACGAATATCATCGTAAGTAGTAGGAGCCAAGACTGATGTTAAACCCAAACAACGAGCGAATAAGGATCTGAAAGATCTTTGATCATTATTACATCTGTTGGACTCAGCACAGGTATGTTCATACATGATAGAGTCATTAAAGAAGTAGTCAGACGATTTGATAATTTCTTGAGTTCTTTCTAACCATGTATCATCTTCACTTTTGTTATATAAATAAGCACAGCCTGATAAAATGATTCCGTAGGTATAAGACCATTTGTTTTTAGATAAATCAGTACAATTTTCATCAGTATCAGCCCCATCATAAATGACAATTTCTCCATCGGTATAAGTAACGAAACCTACATCTTCCATCCAATCCCAAACTTTTTCAGCGACTTTTTCATAGGTTGTATTCCCCGTGTATCTATACAACCTTGCCGCAAGATGGAACAAACATCCATTGGCAATAGTGTTTTTATAATTGTAACCAGAGTTCCAAGTGAAAATCTGCCATCTTAATCCACCTCCACAATACTTGGTATCCCATCTAGCGTACATAGTGTTATAAATAGCCTGTGTCAATTCCAACCAACTATGTGCCGATGGGTTGGTGAAGTTTCTCTCAACAGCTTCCATAACAGCAAGTCCCCAAACACCTTGATCATCATTACCTTCGGTCATGGATTGATTTGATGGAATATAGTTATAGTCATCTCCAGCTTGATGGTACATCCCATTGTAGATCCAACCTTCCAAAGTGGAATTATCAGAATCACAAAACGTATAGTAATCAAGAAGTCCTCCAAATGCTTCTCCGGCGTTCCACCAATAGTATGGAGAAGTAAACATTCCTACCGTACCTCCTTTAGTAAAACCTTCGTAATAATTCCATTCCCCGTCGGCAATGACCTTAGCTGCGGCACAAATTGACTCCGTATCATCAATATCAAGTTCAACGGCCACGGCTGACATCAAAATGGCAAAGAAAGCTAACAATATCTTCATTATAGCTATGTGATTTGGAGTGAATGATGTATTCGTAATGAGTTTTGGTGCGGGATCAGTGTTTATTACAGCTATATTTAGAGGAACTGCCTCGTTGCCTGCACACAGGCTGGCGTCAAGTCTTGGAGTTGAAGAGATGAAGATGAAGAGAAGGAGAGATGAAGAAAGAAGGAGAGATGGATAAAGGAGGAGAGACGACGAAAAACAGTAATGTTGATACTGACATCAATAGAGAGACGCAAATCAACGAATAAAAAGTATATCGTAGTATAATTTATATAGATGGTAGCCTAGGCTAGAAGACTCCAACCAATCAATAAGTACATACAACTCATATAGATGATATCGTCAATTCAGCGTATGAAACATACAGCATACCAAAAACACCCCGTATGTAGCACTTCCACTGCAAAAAAGACCATATGGAGCATAGTCCGTCCGTATATCGTTTGCTTATATAAAGCTTTAATTCAGTCATAAATGAATATTTCACTTGAATATCCGTGGCACCTCTGCCAAGTTACTCACAGCAGCTCTGTTGTTGGCGACCAAGCGTAATCTGTCGTCACTAATATCTGGCTTCCCCAGCTCAGCAAAACAAGCATCTAACAGCGACTCTTTGGTGACCCCAGCGAAGAACTTACTCAGTCTGTTTCTGTCTACAAGAATTCCATTCCACCCTGCTTTCACACTACCCATGAAGTCTTCTTCAAAATCATCTCCAATATGCCAACACCTCTCTAAGAAGTCACTTTTGCTGAGACTTTCTCCGTTGATCCTGAGCGCTTCACTTGCCAAGGAATCAAAAATCTTCTTGCTGGGCTTACCAAAACCCACATCATACGAGAGTCTCATTAGATCTGGATCAAAGTATTGCAGCAACCCCAAGTTTTTTAACACCTCGTATAAGCTTTTGTCGCTGTTGGAGACGATTCCAAGCAAAATATTATCTTGTCTCAATTTTTCCAATAATGGAACCACATCTTCGAACACCTTGTATGCATCTGTTCCTGTGAAATGATGTAATAATGCTTCACAGAGTTGCCTAGATTGTTCACTTTCCTTATAGCTAGGGATTCCGAATAGCGCAACTATAAGTTCCAGCCACCATTGATTACTGTCTTCAATATTGTCATTATATTTACCATAATTAGGGTACTTTTCCATCAATTGGGCTCTGACGACCGGGAATCTGGCCCCAATCTCTTCCACAGATAAATTAACACCGAATTTTTCGGCAATATTCTGGTATTGAACCGGTACCGGCGTTTTTGGCGTGTATAAAGTGTTGAATACATCAAATGTAATTATATATGGTTTGGAAAACTGTGACTCGGTCTCTCGAATTCGAGTGATGTGATCGGATCTAAACGGATCTGATAATAATCCTCTAGTTGAGCTCCATCTAACCCCGTTTAGGCCCACTTTACGTGGACAATTCTTCATATACTTTGACATTGAAGAAGTAGCGATAACAATTATCCCAATTCGGACGCTACGCTTAAATCTTACTGATATCGAGGTGTACGGATTCAGTAAAACCATTAATATACTATTAGTACACAAATGTCATATAAATAATAAATAAGGGGATGGTTAACCTAACATAACCTCCCAGTCCCATTCTCTCATAATAGAACTCCAATGGAGTCGGCTTGTTATACCACCTTTGATGTCATCTAGTACGGTTTCATTAGGCTCATTACTAATTGCAGCCATTAATCCTCCAATTTGAAGTGAAACATCTGAAGATCCATTGAACTCAGCGTTCCGGATTAAATTGAACTTCACTTCATCTTCGTCTCTTCTTCTTTTACGTAAAAATTCATCCTTTCTTCTCCATACCTCCTTCACGACTTCAAGGGCCCTATCGATATTACCTATATGTAACTTCTCAGATAACAATGCCCATCTACCTTCACACCATTCTCTTTCTTCTCCTGTATGGGCTTCACACGAGGCAACCAATAAAGGGAAAATGTGAACCAGAAATAAGTCAGAAGTGGTAGGAATAGACGCCATCAAGATCATGATCTTTTCTGCCAACTGATGTGACGTCAAGGATGGAATTTCCGGTACAGCTTGGTGCAAGTAAAGTAATGTAGCATAACGATAAGACTCAGCAGTAGCAATACAAGATGGAATATCCCAACCATTCTTTGAGCACGATTCATATGAATTTTGATCCATTAACGCTGAAGAAATTGTTGGTTTCCAGTCAATGAGACGTTGTTTGAGCTGTGTTGCAACGGTAATAGTCGACAACGAGTTTCTATAAAATATGTTTCGATTGTCACCATTCCCATTATTTTTGTTTTGTTGATCTTTCTCTTCCTTACGCCTTTGCTTATTGATCTTACAGATCAAAGTAGCAACTTTTCCCATAATCAGGAAGAGTGATTGTGCACATCCCAATAATGGATCAATATAATCACTGTTGAAACTGATCCCTTCAAAATTATCAAGTGGATTGAAGTTTTTAAGTTCGAATGCTCCAAAAGTCAGTTCACTTGAGTCGCTTTGAATACTAGGTGAAGTGGTAGCAACGTCATTGATTTCAGAACTTGATCCATTGAACTTTCTAATAGCTTTTTCACTCTTTTCCTTCAATCGGTTATTTTGACTATCTTGTAACCCAGTGATGGTAGCTACTAAATCGATACCTTTATCATCATAGTTTGAATACGTAGTCATTTGAGCCAAAACTTCGAAATATACCCAAATATTGAAAAGAAATTGAATGGATTTAGGAACATAATGCTCATAGTTTGATGTACTTTTATGAACAGCTCTTATTGAATTTCCAGCAGGATTGCTCTTAGACTTAGAATCTTCGTTGACAACACTTTCAACCATCTTATGCCAATCCGAGTCTTCTACAAGAACCAATTTTCTTTTGAATTCAGTCCGATCAATCTTAATCATTTTTGTAAGATCATCTTTAGAATGGTCACCTGGACCATTGATGATATTTTTCTTTTTATCAAGGACTAATTTATTATGTTCTCGAAATATACTCAAAACTTTTTGAATCATCGACTTAGCTCCTTTCAAATGAGCAATTCCACTAGAAGTATGAGTATCCCATGCTTCACTAACAGACAAATTCAAGCAGGTCGCCAAGGCAATGTCAGCTGGTAAAAGTTGGGCATTGGAATTGTCTACTTCTCCATTCATTTTAGATAATCCCGCTGCTAATTCTAAGATACATTTCTTCATATACATACAACCTTTAGAACGAAGAGTAGCACTATTTTCATCAATATCACTATTCCCTGCTAAATGAAATAAAGTCATTGATGCGATTGAATTAAATAGACATGGATAACTCATGGCGAAAGGAGCAATGGTGCTCCGCCAGGGATTTTCATTTGGACCGTTTTTGATAGACATTATCGAAGAGGTGTAGGTTGTATAAAGATGTAAAATCTGCTCTTGTTCTGATGTCTTCAAAAGACTATTATTTGAATGATTCATCTCAAGGGCTGGCAGGAAAGTAGTTGTCACTGGAGAATCATCTAAAAATGCAATTTTATTGGGAGTTGGTAAAGTCGGCAATGGGGTAAAAGGATGAATATTATTGTTATTATTATGGTGTGGATGATTTTCATTTGTCAATGCAAGAGGACTTAAAGGAATATCAATTAACTCATTGAGTTTAACATCATTTTCCATATCGGTATTGACTTTATGATCATCTTCGTTAGAGCCAGTGAACGCATAATTTATAAGAGCGGTTAAGTTTGGAGTTAGATGCAAGTCATGCAATGGGGTTTCTGCTAGTGACAATGGAGGAGGACGAGAATCCTCCTTTGATTCTGGCAAATCGGTGAATTCTTTTCGTTTCGCTGGTTTTGGAGATCTTGTTTTAATTTCATCGACAGCAGCGTCTGCTAAAGAGTCTAAGCTATTTTTGTTAGCGGTAGTCAATTGCTTATAATCAAAAGAGCCTGGAGTACTACTCATACTCATCGACCGATGTAAATTCAATGGACCAACATTAGAAGGAGGCGACATGGTTTGGCTGTAGCTTCTTTTGGACTTGGGAGTAATGCCTTTGAGAATAAGATCATTTTCTCTTTGAATATCTTGGGGAGATTTACCCGTCACTGAGATTGAAGCCAATTCCAAATGTTTGTTCAATACCTCATCTCTTTTAGAAGATGAAACTTCACTATAAGCTCTCTTTTTAGAACGTGCCACGATTGGTTTCGGAGTTTCATCATTGAAAGACCTCCATTTATAGCTGGTTGCATAACCTCCACAATCGATTTTTTTCTTTTGACAATTTAAACAAAACGGTTTTGTTTCATCACACTTCAACCGTTTCTTCTTACATGTGATGCATCCATTTCTTGATTTAGTACGTTTAGATGCTATATTACTATCTTGCCGAGGTTCAAAATTATCATGATGCCCTGAAATTCCTATAGCGGCCATGATTTCAATTTGCACCTATTATTATTCAGTCACACCACTTTGAAATGAGCTAATTTTTCACCCATACAAGTAAAGTCAAAGGACAAATCACCAGATTTAGTTTAACCCGCCAATAACAGCAAAATATTCCTTTTTATTGAATATAGCCTTCTTACTACTTGTAATAGATAAGATAAGCAAGCTGTCATCGGATACCATTACCCAATTAGGAATGCAGGTCCCTCGACATTATTGCGGGGACACTAACCGCTTGTAATTCTATATAAATGGGAACAACAGTCTCAAGGCCAAGCAGAAGTAGATCTGCTAGCAGACTTATCGATGTAAACTGATTTAGATCTGATCTGATTGGTTTTTTCAGAGTTTTGCTGGGGGTAGCAGTACTGGATATAATTGGATATAGCCATTTTCACGAAAAAGTCTCAAGTCCAATGTTTCCAGCACATCATTTGGGAGTCGGTTTTGAAGTTTATTATTGTAGTTCTCTTGAGATAGCGTCTATAGGCAATCTTTGACATTATCTACTAGTCAACATGATTAAATCTCTAGTAATGATATTTAGCCAGGTCGTGCAAGACCCGTATAATTCCATCTGCATACAGTCAAGTCATTTTTGGAGCCGTTCCAGTGAAAAAAACACAGGGAAAAAGAGGTGGGGCCCTTGAATTATTACAAATGTAAAATGAAACGCGACAAGTGAAGATGTTCTGGAAAACCCAAAGTGTAGACGAGTCTTATTGTATTGTTACATTGTGAGGATGTAGTAGATGAGGTGCGTGAGATTTTTGCTAGGCAGTGAGATGAGATTATTACTGTACGATATGACACGGAAATTATCCCATATAGAGAAAGCAACTTGAAATGCCCTCTTAACTTTTATGACTAACCGTATGGAAAATAATGGAATTATGAAATTAGATACCAAGAGGTGTTTGATTGTAGCATATACAACCCGCCCCCATCCTGATATAACAGGTGCATGCATCAAAGTTGTTCCATTATCGGGGGTATTTCCGTGTTTCCGTCAGGAAAAAGTGAACTTCGCCCTCATGCATACCATTGCAGATCTTCGAACCTGCAAAAGAAGTTTGCCACAGAACTGTAAAAGCGGGTTCTTTGCATTGGTTTTCAATCAACTAGTTTATTTACATAGGTGTATCATACCGGAGACATGAATTTAAATGCGATAGTTATGAAGCACTCAAGTGTAAGAACCTTTATATGTATTTTTCATCGGTATCGACATACCTCTCGTGAACTCGGGTGAGTTTTAGACTCACCCTGTAGGTACATGCACGGTAGCTGCACAAATAGTGCATGCACGATGCATATCAACCTAACTGCGGTTAAAAAAGACGACTTGCATATTGGTATTGTTTACATAGAGCGCAGTATGGAAGCCGGAAATCGGTTTAATTGAACTATTATTTTTATTTTTTATGTCGAACAATTGACTAAGAGCTAATGAAAAAACTTTAAAAAAAATACCATCAATTATAATTGATATAATTAATTTTTTAATTGAGACCCAAAACATCAATATAAATTGCTGGCAACAAGTTAATGTATAAACCTACTATATAATACCGAACCCAATAAGCCAAGTAGATTTGAATCATATTATTCATAACCTGTAGACCTGCAGCATCTTTGCTTTTACGGGAATATTGTAGCTCCCCCACATCCACAATAAAACTTTTGTAACACCACTTTTTGGCAACGAAATGCAACTTGGTCCAAATAGACGTGTTTACATAAAGGGAAGGCGATAACACATTATACATTATTGAATATTCAACAGGGATAATACCAGGGCTGCTTACGGCTCCGAACATAGTGCCTTTCGGTCCTAGTGCTGGTACTGAGTAAATCCCCTTCAAATGGAAAGATCTAAAGGATTTTTTTGTCTGTCGTTATAACGAATAAGCTTTTTCTTTTTCTTAAATTCATGACTTTAAAACAATAGAAATAAGGTTAAAATTTCTCAATCAAAGTATAAAAGAAATTCAGAGACTGTTTAATTCAAAAATGGATTTAGAGCAACCAGACGACACGCTAAACGCATAGACGAGGTAGAGGGAACCAGAGAGATAATTGTTGAAAGATCAGAGGTTGAAGTTTGAATGAAAGACAAGCCAACAAAGCTAATGAAACAACACAAATACTAGCGAGTGATCTCAGCCAAGGAATTTAAGTTAAGCGAAAGAAGGAAGCGAGTAAACGAGATCTCGGCAATCCAACAACTACAAAAGAAAAGAAGTTACGGGTACGATTGACGAAGGAACTTAGTTTTAAGCCCGGGAAGTTTGCTTCGAAGATATGAAGACAACATAGGATCTTGTTCACTATAGTCAGAGAAGAATAACCCCAGGTAATAGGAAACAACAGGATCAAGAAAAAGGAATCACACAAGAAGACGATATAACCATGAATGAACTATTCACCATACACAAAATCCAGATGCTGGATCACACTATACATGTGGAACAGGTATATAATCGTTGACTGGCCTAATATCACTGGATTTCAATAGTAAAGGCTGCACACGGTGATTTTGTATACGCCAATGCCTTAGAGCAAGCAAGAGAGAGCAGACTTGAAAAGAAAAAAAGGTACAAAAGATCAAAGATTTTGTATCGGAGAAAGATACATCAAGAGAATGAAGATTTCGAAAACGAAGCTACCTTGTATTCTTTTTTTTGGCTTCGAAAGGCTTCTAAGAATCCTCAAGACTCGTCAGATACTCATAAGAAGTCCATGAATCGCTCTTTTGAATACATGGTAGCATTCTTCAGGTAAGCCATGTTTCACACGAAGCTATACAAACCACTCTTACTACAGGGAACATTCACATTTGGTATTTGTGGTGAAAAGCTTCTAGCTTCTTGCTTTACTTAGTAAGGGTTCTACTGCGCATTTTAGTTACACTTACAAATCTAAGAGCTTAGTACATTTTGAAAAATGAAGATACAATTAAATACGCCTAAACGGATTAAATACGGTAATAAATACTAGGAAATGAACACTTCAACTTGAAGGTTAACTGACGAGATTTGATTTAGTGTAGAAATGAATTTGGTTTCTCATAAAATCGGGAGTCAACCCTTACCTCCAAATATCAACAACACATTATTGAACAAAGCCGAAATAGGGGTGAGACAAATATGAATGCTACAAGGATGCTGAATGGTCCGTGATAATGTTTTGGTAGAAACTTGCTACTTTGATGCTGCTTGTTTGTAAAATGCTGATGCGTGGAAAGACGCCTTCTTACTGTCTTTCATGGACAAATTGCTGCTTCAACCAGTCGTTGATACTTTGACAGTATCTGAAAATCGAGAAAATTGAATGAAGTTGACCTAGAACTAATGCCAAGGATTTTTTCTAATCTAGCCTGCTTGGTGTCTAGTACGCTACTGGTTCTTTCGGTTAATCTTCCAACATCAATGAACAGCTGTGAAGTACTAATGCCGAAAAGCTGCAACCAGAACTATCGTGGATACCTCTGATAAGTTTGTACCCTTTCGGTCTCGAGGAACCCCCAAAAGGGTCTTGATATGCAGAAAACCCCTGTTTTTTTTGTCAAGTAACTGACTATGGCGAATTGAAAATTAAATATGTGACCTTAACTTCTTAAATAATTCCCAATCGGTCATCGAACACTCTGAAAGAAGCAAGAAAATCAAATACAACTCCAAGTCCTGCCTAATTGGATCAATTGCAAGACACAAACGGTCATTCACGTCAACAAGGCTGTTTCTTGTTTGAATATGCCCTCTTTAGTCTTTCATTTTTATTTTTAGTTGCATAAACATTGGCTAAGGAACCAGCAAACTGAATTTCTTCAAGCAGATACGAGATTTGAACCCTTTCACTTCCTCCACTTACTTGCTTTTTTGAATAAAGCAATACGGATCTTTGCAAACGTATGAAAGCTCTACATGCACACCAAAGGGATACATACTTCTTGTTACTGTAAGAGTTGTGATAAAGGACTACAAACAGGCCTATTTTGGAAGATTTGCTATTTTTCAATGCATCTTAATGGTTTTAGGACAGGGCATTATCCAAAAAACACGCAGGAGATAATGGGCCAGACTTATTGTCCATGCTGGTTTTTAGTCTGGTTTAAAGCATAGTATAGAGCTATCAAGTTGCAGTTCTGTGTTGTCGGAATTTGAACTATTGTCCAGCTTCAGTCTAGGAGATTCTGACAATACCAGGCTCATCTACGTTAGTGGGTGCATGTTTAGGGAAAGGTGCATGTACATCTGCAACGTCTACGTCTGATGTTGTCTTGTCCAGACGTTTTGAAGTTGCAAAAGCATTACCTAAATTGGAAAATCATATCTTCAGACAAATGCAAGTACCCTTAAGCAAGAGAAAACAATGAAGACCGGATCCCCCCCAACTCAAGGCCATCAGATTTAACCGACACACCTCTCGTCTAGGTTATCAGGCGTTCTGGTAATGTTTGAAACAATCTCTAGGTCTTTTTATTTCTATCATTGTCAGGCATTGTTTCCCTCCTGTCTATTGGGAGACAATGTCTTTGCACGTTATACCCAAAAGATGGCCAGTAATGAAAAGCACCACAACAAGGGTACACCATTGTGTATCCTCTTTTTCACCTGAAAGCACACAATTCGTGTTACGCATGAATCCTAGGCCTATTGTTCACCAGTTGAAAGTGCATATAAGAATAATGATCGATATAGACGTACATGCTGCAAGATGTACCGGTTACGACACAAACGTGCGAGTTCTGTGATTCGAATCTGTTGAAAATCGAGTATCATGCAGGACACAAGGGTATATACAGGAGACAAACACATGAGTTGTTGCACCCATTGTGATTTTAGCTGTAATAATCCTCGGGATTTAATCCTGGCTCTTCGGGATTCAGGAATTGAAGGACCCCAGGTAATTGGATCTGATCGGAATCCGGAAGAACCAATCCGCGTGAATTGGTGCCTGGTAACCCGACCCAAAATAGGAAGGCATAATAGAGACGTTTTTTCATACTTTGTGCTTTACTTGTTACTAAAGCCATATTATATTCGTACATGAACCAATGCCCCGGTGCTTAAAGCAAGTAGAAGAGGCTGGAAGAGGCTGGATGGAAGGATTACGAGAACATTGATTAATGCATTGCCAAGAAGGGACATAGCTGTGCACAAATGAAAACATTTCACCCTGTCTTACGACTTCAATGCATTAACTGGCTGCAAAGGCCATTGTTTAGATGTACTTCAATTTTCACATCCTAAAATAGAGGTACATTGACCCGAATGAGGATGTAATTGAACAATTTTAGGAAGAATGTAGCCATTTTCAATATTTTGGGCTTGTCTTGCAACTTCCAAATTTGTCTCTTAATGGAATTTACCCAAATAATAAGCTGTAAAGGTAGGAATATTTAAATGGTTGAATTTTTCTGGTTTCAGTCATTAAAATCAATAATGTTGGTCAAGAAATTGAGTTCTATTGCTGCTTTCGCCTTACCAACTGTGTTGGCTGTTTCTGGTTGTGACATGTCTGATGTATCTTCAGGTCTTACTGTCGAATATTATACTAATGCGAAATCTGATCAGACGAATTATTATTCTTACCTTTCTACATTGAATGGTGAACTGGGATCACTGACAGTGAAGAATTGTGAGAATTTTGCTTTCAACGTTAGTGCCGCTCCATCGGATCCTACTTATGCTACCATCTGTGGTAAAAAGACAGATATTGCTACAATTGGTTTGAAACTTACCGGTTATTTCTATGCAGAAGAATCAGGAACTTATACTTTTAATTTATCACAAGTTAATAATGCCGCTGAACTAGCAATCGGTTCATCATTGGCTATGGACTGTTGTGGATCGACAACTAAAGCGCTTAATAGTTCGGACAGTCAGCTCTACTACACATCTGGTGCAGCTTCAACATCTGATCGTTCTAATGAGCAATCTGCAGACTTTGAATTAACAGCTGGTAAATACTATCCTATTAAAGTGATATACTATAACTCATTCAGCGGCCCAGCTTACCTCAATATCGCTGTGACTTATCCAAATGGAACTTGGTCAGATACCGATTTACCATTCTACTCTCCTAATTCTGATGATAGTTGTCCAAGAATAACAACCACTACACCATGGACTGGCTCTGCAACGAGTACTTATACTACCACACCTTCTGATGGTACTGCAGAAGTTGTCGTTGAGACTCCTGAAGCTACTTCAACTACTACTACCCCATGGACTGGATCTGGAACTACTACTTACACTACCACTGCTTCGGATGGTTCTCCTGAGTTGGTTGTGGAAACCCCAGAAGGTGTTAGCTCTACTACCACCCCATGGACTGGATCTGATACTACTACATATACTACCACTCCATCGTCCGGGCCACCAGTTGCTGTTGTTGAGACTCCTGAGCCTACTTCGACTACTACTACCCCATGGACTGGATCTGGAACTACTACTTACACTACCACTGCTTCGGATGGTTCTCCTGAGTTGGTTGTGGAAACCCCAGAAGGTGTTAGCTCTACTACCACCCCATGGACTGGATCTGATACTACTACATATACTACCACTCCATCGTCCGGGCCACCAGTTGCTGTTGTTGAGACTCCTGAGCCTACTTCGACTACTACTACCCCATGGACTGGATCTGGAACTACTACTTACACTACCACTGCTTCGGATGGTTCTCCTGAGTTGGTAGTTGAGACTCCCGAGCCTACTTCAACTACTACTACCCCATGGACCGGATCTGGCACTACTACTTACACTACCACTGCTTCTGATGGATCCCCTGTGTTGGTCGTTGAGACTCCAGAAGGTACTTCGACGACCACTACCCCATGGACTGGCTCTGAAACCACTAGTTACACTACCACTGCTTCTGATGGCTCTCCAGTATTGGTCGTTGAGACTCCAGAAGGTTCTAGTGCTCCAACAACTTCTGTTATTGTTTACACTACTACCTACACCCCAGCGGGTTCTCCAGATTCGCCAGTTATCACTACCGTGACTACTACCTATTGTCCTGAAAGTTCATTGGAAACCGTTACCGCAACTGGTGCAAAGGGGACTTCAGGATCAGACACAGGCTCTGATTCAGGCTCTTCAGGTTCAGGCTCAGGCTCTTCAGGTTCAGGCTCAGGCTCTTCAGGTTCAGGCTCAGGCTCTTCAGGTTCAGGCTCAGGCTCTTCAGGTTCAGGCTCAGGCTCTTCAGGTTCAGGCTCAGGCTCTTCAGGTTCAGGTTCAGGCTCTTCAGGTTCAGGTTCAGGCTCTTCAGGCTCAGGTTCAACTGCTTCTACTTCACAAGGTGCTTCCACAAGCTCGAGTATTAACACATACGAAGGAAAGGCATCGCAAAAATTAACGAGCTTGCTTCTGATATTACTGCCTGTGGTAATGTGGGCTTTGTTTTAAGCGATTTAGATGTGGTTTAAGACGCTGCTTCTTTTTTTTTTTATTAATTTAGATACTGGGTGATTGAATTTTTCGGTATCGAGCTGAATGTCATCTTTTTTTTATAATTGTTTTGTCTTTAGTCTTTCTTATTTCAGCTATTTGTTTCGGTCAGTTTTTTTTATAAATAATGAGAATATATATTTTAAAAGAGAGAAACATGTAGAAAATAATTATAACCAATGGAAAAAAGCTTTATTCCAGCAAAGCTGTGCCTCCTTTTTCCTCCTTTTTGGATAACCTTTATTGAATTGGGTTGCATATCTTGGTAGATTTTGAAGACAGCCTCACATGGCTCAGAGGAGATTCAATTGAGAATTTTTATGATCATGGACAGCTAAGAAAAGAAAGCCCACCCCCAATAATGGTTTCTTGCAGTATTCATATGATGAGTTTGAAATATGACAAGTCAGATTGTAGTATATGATATTATTGAAACATCAAGGTCATGTAGGAATTGGCGAACCGAAAAGGCTAACATTGCTGGCTAAAGATTTTCACCTGTAACCATCATCTCAATCCGGTATCTGGTTCTCTTTAAACCAATTAGAATGGTGGATTAAAAAGGAAAAGTACAGCTGAGACATCTATTGTCAGATATATAAACATGTTTGTCCAGCAACTTTATCAGTCCAACAATTAACTCAATGGCAGAATTTGTCGTTTGTAGTTGCAAAAGTTAGACTCAACAGTAAAATACAGATACAAATTTCCCAACAAACAAAAAAGCAACATATAGACATAGTAACACCAAAGCAATAAAAATGCTCTAACCTTTTTAGCTAGAAAATATTTTAGGTTCCATCAGACGTACAATAAGATTCGTTTTATGCAGATGAGATAATGGGAGTTAGTAGATTTATGCAACGTCCACCCTATTAAAGCTCAGAATAAAACAATGGTCGTAAGAATAAATCTTTTAAGTCAATATTTTCTAACAAGGCACCATCATTCGACTAAAATGGCGTTTTATGACATCACAAGTAGAAATTCTTAGCTGTTCAACTCACACCTGCAGAAAATAATGACAAAAGAAGAAAGACTTGCCAGAAAGAGAAAATACCAAACGCTTCACACTGCTGTAGAGTTTTACAAAACTGACGTATCGGTATATTGTTTCCTTTCGAAAGGATTACATTCATTATAACCAGCGCTCCCAAACTAGGACATTCGCCTAACCTACGATAATCCACCAGCTTTGTGCAATATGGGGATATAGTTGGTCCCATAGTCACATGCATTATGGGAGGTTATCATCCCATGGGACTCTGCAATAAGGCCAAACGATTCCCCTTTGGGGCACCGGAGGTCGGAGAAGTACCCGTGCAAGCAGTTGTAGACTACCTAACAATGGAGTTAAAATTAGATAAAGCCTCTTATGTCACTTGATTACGTACAGTGGTACATGATAGGGAGAGATACTATATCTGACCCGAAGTATCCCCGGAGTATTCCCGAAGAATTGGGACAAACATGTCTTTCTTTCAAGAAGTTACGGAATTAGATGAACGTACGCATTACCGAGAAACAATAAAAGACGAAATAAAAAAAAAAAAAAATTCAATGCACCCCTCTGTTCAAAGCCAAGTGACTACTGCATTGTGCCATAATGTCAAGCCAGGAAAGAACCACAATTAGTATGTGGTGAGTAAATCCTTCAAACTATTGTATTTGAAAAATACCGTAATATGCACCAATTAATCAAGGTTAAAGATGCATCATGCAAGGTCTCAGCCAGAACATTACACAAAACTTAATTTTTTTCTTTTTCAGGTTATTGTTTTCCATTACCTGCGGATGTAGAACCATTAAAAAATGGGGTGTTTTCTGACCTGGTTTCCTTGTATGACCATCTTCTCTCACTTTAAGACCAGCAATTCACCCACAACCCAGCTCTGAATTGAAGAGTGAAAAAAATATTATGCCTCGCATCAGCATTCACGGATTTTAGATCTTCACCAAGTAAAGAACAAAAATTTTACCGCATGGAAGCACCGTATGCAGGAGCTCTTCTAAACCGGTGCATGATGGCGCCTCAACATGAATATCGTTCCTTCCGGAAAAGGAAGGTAATTCTGACGGCATTTTGCAAAGTCGGGCGAGAATCTTAGTGTGCATGAATTTGTTCAAAGCTAGTTGGCAATAACCTGTGCCGAATACTGGATTGCAGTATGGTCTAAATTCCGTTGTAACTGATTAGCAGTCAATGGAAAAGGTGGATGCATAAAGCTTAAACTAATTTCGTGTCTGCGACTCTGTTTGTATTATGTAGTTTATTTAATGGACATTTATATCCCCTTCAGGTCCCCAAACTTTGGAAGAAATTCATTAATTTATTTGATAGGTTAGCATTTATAATGATTATAATACCAGAATTTACCACTTCTTCTACCATTGAAGTGACATATGAAGGAGTAGTACGAACCCTTTTGGATGCTTTATTAGTAATTGAAGCAGTACGTATTGGTTTACTTCCAAAAGCTACTAGAAGACTCAATGGAAGTGAACGAGATAAGATCAAAGGAGGCACTGTATTTGTTTGGAATGAAACTGAGTGTGGAATGATTAGATGGACTGACGGTAAGAATTGGTCTTGTTCAAAATTGAATGGCCCTTTCTTAATTTATAAAGAATTGGATGAGAATAAGAAGAACAAGCCATTTGGTTTGATCAAAAGAACCTTTTCTGTCATTACTAAACAAAACCAAAAAATTCATCTAATTGCTTATTTAGATTCTGTCACTGACCAAGTCCCCGATGTCACACCTTCAACCGACCCCAAACTAAATAGATTGCATTTAGATCTTGCTATTTATGACGAGAATTTATTAGACCTGGCTATGTCAAGAGGAGTTAGAATAGTTCAAAAGCAATCAAGGCGAGTTAAAGACATAGGGTTGACATCAATGTCACTGCCAATTAAGGAGCAATTGAGCTCTCCATTGATTGAAAATACTACTGAAAGTAATATGGGCTGTACGAGTGCTAAGGTTTCACCCCGTTCTCAATATTCTTTACCAAATCAAAGAATGCAATGGGATCAAATCTTAAATCCAGATCCTCTACAAGAAAGATCGTCAGTTACATCAACGAATTCAGGTGACAGACGCTTGTTTGGTTCCAATACTTCATGTGAAGGGCCTTCTTTTGCATCTAATAGTTCAGGAAGACCTTCATTTGCGTCTTACAACTCATATGAGAGACCTTCATTTGCATTCAGCAGCTCAGAAAGGCCGTCTTTTGGATCCAGCACTTCATATGAAAGGCTGTCACTCGGTTCTGATAATGGTAAATCAAGAACATTATCAATGCTTCCAATGCCGATATCGAGATCTACTCCTCTGTCTCCAACCCATACTTTGCTAGTTCAAGATAACTTCAATTTTGGAACTCCATTTTCCGAGCCAGGAACATGGATACATCCCCACAATACTCATCAATACAGAGTCGCTAAAAGACCCAATAGTAACTACAATGCTAATGATACTCGTGCTTTAAGGGTTCTTGATAAGATATTTTCGGCTTCCTAAACCCATAGAAGCTTCCTTACATGAATATTTCCATGATACAATGCATCATGTCGACTATTGGCCCTTTTCTTCGAGTTCTAGAAACTTCACTTATAGGTTAATCATATTGTTAAGTGGGGGACTGGGTAAAAATAGAAGCTTCCGATATCTACCAATCAAACAACATGGAATAATAGCTATATTCCACGTGATATGACACCAACATGGCCCTATTGATACAAGTACGGCAATTCAGTCAAACATTTCAAATATGGGGTATAATTCCTTGTAGCCACAAGTATGCATATGGAAATCAATAAATTCCAGAATGTGGCTATGATCGTATTTGCCGTGAGGGTCGGGTTCTGCTGCATATTCGTATAGCTCAATATGGCCCCACTAAATGCATGTACCTGCGGAGTGTACACAATTTCATGCACCTGTAATATCAGGACCCCACTCTCAGTGTTCTCGCGCGTCATTACCTTATTGGGCGGGTTATTGCATGAAGAATAATTCTAACAATGAATACCTAGACGAGAGGCGATTATGTTTATAATTAATAGTAGTTGATGTATACTAGCCTATTAAATGCTTGCTTTTATAACCAAATAACTGGATGACATTTCTTCTGAAACAAAGAAAAAATGGGCGGCCTCCCACTTTTTTTGTTCAAAAAGTTTCTCTTAAAGTTTCTAAGTTATACAATACAGCCTAACGTCCAATTCTTTGTAACTAAGCCAATTTGTTTATACTTGACGGGGTAGGTCTATAATACGATTTTGTGTACTCAATTGCACCATTGCGGCGATACTTTGGTTGCCTTAGGATCCTGATTTAATTTTTATGCTGGACTTCAATGTAGAAAATTGGTTCAACAATGGATCTGTTGATCCGGTCAATAGAAGAAGATAATTGGACGGAAGCGCTTGAGAGATGTCAACCAATCGAATCACTGGGTTCGTTAATAGATAGACATTATTGGCTCAAGACTGATGTCCTACGATTATAAGTACAACGTGGTCCTTCATGTCTTGCTTGGTTCCCGTAACTTATCTTCAAGAATAACTTTTGTTTTTTGCAGAACAGCAGTCAAAAGTCATTGTTGGGTATTCTATGGGGATGCGCCGAGTGCTGAAGAACATTTGAGTTTATTCTGAATTTCACTCAATTCACGAATAACGACGTCAACGTATCAGCTTTCGCCGTATTTGACGTACCATACTTAAATATGATACAAACTCCTCGTATTCGCTGGTGTGAAAATGTCTTAACACATGCTTGCCTTTGAAAATTCAAACCTTCATACCCTGAAGTATTGTAAGTATTAAGTTATTGTATGTGTGTCCCAAGAATCTGAATAGAGACCACGTAAATCAAAATGGACTTATAACTAGTAGCTTAGAGACAAATGAATCTACCCATATAAAGTACCTCAAAAGGTGTTCCACCATAATGATATTTTAACGTTCCTGTTATAGCATAAGAAAATAACCCGATGGTAACCAGGACAGATATTACTAAACAACAAAATCAGCCTTGGTTTGCATTTCAATTTTACAAATATATAAATGTCTATGGTTAATTTACTTTTGCCATATAGAGCTTTTAGTTATTGGGCTCCACTTGGAATGAAGGGCATAATCAGACATAATATATGTAACCGACATCTAAATTAAGATTAGCGACCAATGCACATGATAACTAAAATAAAGGCAAGTCGATGAATCCGGAAGCTTCTGTTGCATTGACAGAATGTTCGGTAAAACGGGACCTGACGGAGATGCCCGCACGCAATTTGAATGGTGATAATTTTCTATGCACCATTTAGCGCACACGTCATGGTTCCATGCATATTGCCCACATAGATGACTTGTAAGATTAAAACACATGCATATTTACGACTTAAATGTCAGGGAATTCGAAACTAGATGGTCCGAGCTTAAATCGGTAATGCTCATCAGCTTTCGTCATGTACCGCACCCATGGGAAACATGAATACTTCATTTGTTCTTCGTCTACACGAAGGTAATTCAATCGGAGTCCCGAATATGATAACATCGGTAAGCTGAATTGAATTTTCACATGATTATGATCCAGATTTGTAACACTCTGCTGTAATTCAATGAACAGGGAATTCGATGCTCCATTTACGCCGTAATAACGATCTAGTTCATCTTGAGCACTAGTTTCTGAAGGACCTTCGGCTATATCCGTATTATGTAACAGACGATATACGTTTTTTGAATCAAGGTTGCTGATGTCCAAAAGGTTTAGCTCTGCCATCATTCTCACTGACTTTCGAGAACCATCGAGATTTTCGATGATCCAAACTAAAGTGGAGTCGTCGACTTTGAAACTAACATCACCTAATTCAGCTTTATATTTGAGATCATTATCGAGTTTGAATAAACGAGGATTCACAGGTAAAACGATCACCACGTTTTTACAATGAAGCCTTTTCTTGAAGTTAGATGTTAATACACATAAAACTTGGAGCTTTCCCTGATTTTTACGGATTTTATAAGTAGGATTAACCATAAATATAGGAAGTTTATGTTTTTGTTTTTGTTGCTCAACATGGTATGTCATTAAAGTGAATTGATCATCTGGAGGAATAAAATGAACCATATTATGCTTATAAATTGATGCCAATTGAATGCATTGATGGAATTGGACGTTTCTGATCGGTATCCGTGGCCTTTGGGGCGATGCAGTAGATGGTGGATCAGATTTGTGAGATATGCTGTCAGATGACTTTCCTGAGTCAAAGTTGAGGTCGTTATTGAGGGAAATTGATTTATTTTCATTTTCCTCGACCTCTTCATCCCCTTCACGTAGTTGATTCTCAGATAGTTGATTGTCATCGTCGGAATGTTCAGTTAGTTGATACGTCTCGTCATTACCAATTGTCAGGATATTAGATTCATTGAAACCCAATTTACATAGAGGCATTCCCGAGAGATAACATTTTACCAAGCACTTACCGTGGATGTCATTCGTTTTGATGATGTTTGTGCCCAAGTCACAGTAGAATTCACAGGTTTCAATGATGTCTATATAGATTTCATTTTTAGCATAGAAGATACCCTTTGGTCTCCAACTAACGGCCAGAGACGAGGTTCTTAAGATGGAACTGTTGATATGAGAATCATTATTTGTGACATCTTTCGTGATGGCATGATTGTGAGACGATTTAATTGAAGTTTTGTCCGATTTGGAGCCAAATGACTTACCGGACGAAGATGAATTTGGCACTGGGCCCAGTTTTTCGTCATCTGAGTTGGCATCGTCGTAGACTGAAAGGTTAGGTTGTAGTTTAATGTATTCTTTGAGGATATTGTAGTCTGTCAATTGAATCACGCCGAAATCCATGCATTCGTCTAGAAGTTCGTAAATCAATACGAAGTTGTCCACAATGATATCGTGGTTGATTTCACTGTTGATGTATTGGCCCATTACCGTGTATAAATTGTGAAGAAATGTGATGATAGACATCACATCAACGTTACGATGCGTGACAGCCACCATGTGGATGTTGTTAGGTTTGCAAAGGTGGATGTAATTGACTCCTTTATAACAGAAAATAGGACCCGGGTTCGAGTCAAAGTACATTTTTTCAAACGTGGAGATTATGGAGGCATTGGAACTGAGTTCATTGTGATAGTTTCGATACAAAAGAAGTTGGAAATGTCGCTCGTCTCCCTCGGGAAGATGAAGGAGGTAGACCCCAGAAACCATGGAAATAATCACCAGACAATCAAGAAGACCTGATGATGGAGGAGGTGGACCGAGATCAACATTTCCCGGCCGCGTGGAGGCAGTGGGTCGGCCCAATTTTGCGGGCGGGCGATGCCGCTGGCGCCAGATGGACCCATTTTAATTCCTGGGCCGACCCATTTTTTGGCCGGACCCATTTTTCACCTTCTTCGTCATCAACTCCTCCACGTTTGTTTCCGACACCACAGCATGAAATCTTCCAGAATATTCGATTCATCTCTTCTAAAACACGAGATCTTCCAGTTGAACCAGGGACTCAAGAAATCCTTGTGGACTTTGACGTCGATTGATTCTCACCAATTCCTTGAAGCTAATTATAAATTCAAGTCATTTGCAAGAACTTGGGAATTCCTTAACACCGTGGCCATCCATGCTGATAAACTAAAACACCACCCCACGTTGACAACTACATACAACCAGGTGAATGTGAAGTTGACTACTCACGATGTTGGGAACCAAATCACCCTCAATGATTTGAAACTTGCCCATTTGATTCAACAATCATACAACTCCAAATTTACTTCCAAAATGACCTCTGCAAAGTCGTTAATCAACGACTCCAGAGACGACATAGCGCTCCTGAAGGCCAATCTGGCCGTCAATAACTTTATCAAAAATGAATAAGTCTGGGGTTCCTGAAAATACGACTTTCGTTGATTAGAATCATTGCATACCAAAAAAAGAACATCCAGGCTTTCTTTTGACCCCAACTTCAAGAAATTGGCAATTGGCATACAAAATTACCGTTGGGAAGAAAAAACCTGAATTGGACCATACTGGACAGTATGTCTCTTCAAGCAGATCAAAAAGTTAATGAACATACCAAATTGACCGTACTTACTCAGGGTTTAAAAAGGTCTTCAGTGACTTAAAAAGACACTTTCATATAAGAATTAACACTGATTTTACTAAGCTATGTTACTATTCTTCTTTTGTCTTTGGTTTTGTTTTTGTCAGGCCAAATTCATTATATCCCCAGTATATAATCCTTCAAAGATAAACCCCTTACTTCAAAAGTACATCGATACTGCTACTGAAATATACACGGTCCCGTCTTTCGAAGACATCAGACCTAATGACTTGTTAAGCTACGGAGTTATAAGGGTTCTTGCTTCCAACTCGATAATTTCTTCTCAACTTCTTGCAGAAGAAGCGTTAAACCCCAATTATGTTCCTACTTATATGTATTCTCCTGATAATAATGCTGTACCTCTTGAAAATGATGCAAGAAGAAACGTCTTTTACGAAGTAAGTTTTGACCCTAATGGTATTG
This sequence comes from Metahyphopichia silvanorum, assembly GCA_030574095.1. NCBI lineage: Eukaryota > Fungi > Ascomycota > Pichiomycetes > Serinales > Debaryomycetaceae > Metahyphopichia > Metahyphopichia silvanorum. The sequence goes on from JAJMEK010000021.1 coordinate 83,492, forward strand.
TTCAAACAACCACAGATTGGATTCCCCTTAGCTCTTGTTACTCTAATCAGAGGTCAGACGCTGCTGCCACATTCAGCCAAGGTTGGTCAATTTCTGTTCAAACTGGCGTTAGTGCTAGTGTTCTGTTTAGTCAAATTTGGGGACTTACACCTAACCTTGGTGCCAAAATATCATTCAGTTCATCAATAAGTGGCCAGTTTTCTTGTGCTGTACCAGCAGGGAAGTCTCTTCAATTACAAGCAATGTTTCAACAAATCGCCATATCCAATCTGAAAATGAGATCCATCAAAGTCAATGGTGACTACAAATACACTTTGAATAAATTTTTGTCAATGAAGGTAGGCGAGTGGGAACCGGTGGCTCAATTCTCTCAGTTAAGCAGCGTTAACATTCAAACAGCTTGTATCACTGATCCCAAATATTTAATGTGTGCTACATGAATTATTATATATTAACGTAATGTACACAAGTTCGGACAAGATATCCACGTTTGTAGATCTATATTGAATACCTTCATCCTTCCTTAAGATACTATTCTGTGATATCATTTCTTTTAGCGGTACAGTAAGCATCCCTCACCTCTATAGCTTCATAAGTACCTTCCATATTCACAGCAACCGTATATTCGTGTTGCCATATTTGCTTCACTTCCTTTACTTCTCTTACTTTCTTAACGTATTTTTGACTATTCTTTTTGTATTTGTACCGAGGATCAATATCTTCCAACTCCCTCACATATTTCAAATAGAATGGTGGGACCCCAGTAAATTTGAATGTGATTTCAGTCTGATCTCCTTCGTGAATGTTTTGGATGATATTTTCTCCTTGACTGATTTCGACAGATGGAAGTTCGTACACAGTTAACTGAAGATCTTTGAACTTGGATGTATTCTTGGTAAAATTCACCAAGCACTGGTTAGCCGATGAATCTTTTAATGCAGTTATGGCTAGTTTTCCTGGTTTTGAGGCCAACCGCTTGAACTTGTTTGATGTTTCTGCTTGTTGGTCTTTGCCATTAAAGTTATAGTGCACAACAAAAGGCGAAACACCTGTCATGTTATATGTTATGTGATCTCCCACACAATAATGCGCTTTAGAACCGAGTTTTTGAATATTGGGTGCCTCAGTTATTGATACAACCATATTATTGTGACTTGAAAGCTCCCGTCTTACGCATCCATTTCCATCTTTAACTTCATCCAATGTTAAAAGATACTCTCCGGCTTTCATATTCTTACGTAATGGGAAACTCGACTTATCTAAGTTAAGCTTTGGTTCGTAGATATCTGAAATCGTGAACAGATAAGGCTTCCCTTGAAGACCTTGTTTGATGGTGCCCTTCACTTCAAATGGATATTCTCCAGTCAAGGTAATTGGAATTTCAGGTATAGCATAATCATAGCGTTTAAGATTAGTTTCGCAGATTTGCATCAAATTAGAAACCTTACTAAAAGCAATCGTTGGTAATGCCCTCACATCGTATCTTACTACTGGTAATGATTGCTTATAATTTAGAATTCTGGAAGCTTTTGCTCTAGTGTAACGTGAATCATAAACTGCCTTGAAGAAATGCTCGTACCTTCCACTTGCGCTGGTGGGAAGTTCCAATTCCACTTGATGTGAATTCAAGGTAAGAGTTCGAGATTCCAACTTTCCAGAAGGAAGTCTAACATCGTAATCAACCACAAATGGGCTTGATCCTTGTAGATTCAATGTAATCTTATTATTACAATTCTGACAGTCTGGATTTAAGTGAATGGAGCCTTCACCTTCCGAGTGTTGCTTCAATACTTTTCTATTATCAGCAGAAACTCTGAGACTAGGTCTAGGAATATAAGATACTTGGAACTTTCTATCTGCATAATCAACTTTTCCCATACATCCACCTGATATAAATGACTTCAAGTAATAACTTCCTTGTTCTTTTACAGATAATCGTTGCGATCCTCTTACTATTTGCTCCCGTAATTCACCATTTGAAAGTTCCACAACATACGTGAGTTCATCAGATGAAGAAAGTCTGGAGGTGCTTAAAGGAATTTCAATAGAATCACCTTCCACAATTTCAGCGGATTTAGCATTTTTGGATATACTTATCACTGGTGCTTCAGCTCTTGAGTGAATGGTTACCGTTTCACGATCATCGAAGTCAGCATCACACCCTAGACTATCCTTTATATCTGTTAACACAACGTTAAAAGAACCTCCTTCGGTAAAGTTAGGAGTGTGTATGAGAAAGATCTTATCATTCCAATCTTTTACGTTAGTATCACGAACAAATTTCTGCCCTGAGCTGCTTATTATGCTATAAGAGAATGAAAAAGGGGCATTACCATCAAAATTTACAGGAATAGTAGTGTTGGAATTATAACAGACATTGATATCTTTTGATAAACTTCGCTCATTTTCGAAGAAAGATACCGAGGAGCGTTTTTTGAAGTAGGTCAGATAAGTATGTTTCTCCTCGTCAAGGGGAATGGGTTGTTGACTATAATGGCCATCTCTCAAGTTTTTGAAGGTGATGTAATAGTTCCCTTCTGCAGGTGGTCGATATTCGAAGTCATGACGTCTAGATGAGGTGGACAATACTCTAAGGGACCTCCCATGTTCATTGAGTACAGGTTTCAAGGTATTGGTTCCAACTTTTTTGAAAACCTGATATTGTACTTGGTATGGGGGCTGACCTACGAACTCAAAGCCAAACTTGTATCCAACCATTCCAACACATTTATCAAGAATGGGTTCAGCCCCAATTTCAACCAGAGGCGGAGGTGCCAATTCAATTGATAACACGTCCCGGGAGATATCGCAAGGACAGAAATCGTTATGAGCTTTATTGATGTAGTACTTTCCCGGTTTATCAACTTTAATACCAGCTCGGATATCATTTTGACTTCTGAACACATGTGTGAAATTATAAGAAAAGAGCAGGTTGCTATTTTCATGTGTAATATCCACCGTCAATGGTAAGTCTAAGTCAGGAACACTAGAGCCAATTGTGATCGATTTTGACGAATTCACAAGCAAGACTTGACGAGGAGAAGGATCTAGAAGTTTAAGTTGTGGAACACGCTTCAATTCTAATTCATACCAAACATCCTTGTCCATTGACATTGGATTATAAACACGAGAGTTGCCAAAATAATCAGTGATCGAAGTCAAGTGGAATTCAAGCTTACCAGAATGGGCAGACGAAAGTAGTTGTGGGTGTTGTAATACTTCTTGTTCCAAAAGGTTTCTGGATAAAGAGTCGTATTGTCCTAAGTCACTCTGAGCATTTGAATCTAAAGTTTTATTAAAGGAATGGATCCTACGACCATTATGGTTCACTACAAATTCAGCAGTGAGAGGGGTAACACCCATTACATGAACAAGAGGAAGCATGGTCGTATCATAATCCTGGAACTTACCCACACAAATATAATTATTCTTTGGATTGACTGGGTACGAAAACTCGGCACTAGGACAATAACTTATGAGGAAATCAGACTTGTAGGTTCTAATACTAGCACCTTTGGTATCAGACAACTTGCTTATCTTATATTTACCAGGAGCGTCAATTTTGATTTCAGTATAGAATACTCTTCTATCGTTAGTCACATATTCAGGGAACTGCAGAAGATAAGATACATCTTTACGCAATAACCTATCGAGATCTGATTTAGAATAGTTATAATAAGACACCTGATTTGATGGAGATATATGTTCGATTTGCATGAATCCTAGGTCTGTAGTTGTATTGAACTCAATTGGTATGAATACCTCAGAGGAAAGGCACATTTTGTCGAAATGGAATGGATTAAACTTGGCCGAGGAGTCAGGAAGGTATTGAATGGTGTATTTACCTTTAAAATGGGCATTCATATCAATGATATTGTTGGATTTAACCGAATCCCCAATGATGGTCAATTCCTTCTTATTAAACACGAACTTCCACAATGGCACAATGAGATTCGAAAACAAGGGAACTGTGAAGTTACTAGCAAGGACTAACGTGAATCCATTGATAACTAATGTTAAACATAAGGTGATCAATGGAGAAAATGCTAAATAAGGTACGTTCAACAAGGGAAAGAGCCACAAAAACACCCCGTCAATGAGAACATACTTCAAAACAAATGTGAAGTGATTCAATCCTGTCAAGTTGACCGAGACCACGGTCAATGAATCTGTTCTGACCAAAATGATATCATAGATTTTCCAACTTTGAATCAAAATAAATAATGATACCAAAAGGAGTCGTTGAGATGCGTGATCCAAGACCCGAGCGGGAATCAACGACGGCGAGGTTCCTGGATCCGAATCTGTCGTCGGCTGCTCCTTACGACGTTTATCCATGGAAATAATTAAGGATAAGTTCAGAAGAAAGTGTAGGATAAACTTTTTTGATTTGTTTACGATGAAATGTCGTGAAAGATGGCGTGTGCGACATTGCGACATAGTTTTTAGCAGCACAAAATGGGTGCAAAAAATGGACTATAAAGTTATGTTGAAGTTGTGTTGTTTGCTATATATATGAAATCTATGCTATGTATTGAAGATTAAACTTCTTGAGATAAACTGAGAGGAGTGAATTGCCTAAATATACTCTGAAAAGATATTCTCATCGGCTGAGAATCTGTACGTAATTGTAGATACAGTACAAATGAAATAAGTAATCATCAGGCTTGAGTAACCCACAGGCCTTGGGACTTGATCTGAATCACTTTTATCACTGGTAAGTCCCATCCAAGTCCCCCGTCTCCGATAGCAGCTCCGAATCGAGGAACAACATAACATTCTCTCTTGGTAGCACTGAGATTCTTCGGAGCATAAGGATGCCCCAAAGGTTTGGAATAAGTGATCAATGAAGATGCTTTAGCAACATTGGCAAGTTGCTTTCCACTCAAATCTACCAATGGTTTCATACGCAACTTTCTAAGTTTGCCCTCTTTGGAGTTTGCTCCTAAGTTCAAAGTATTATATACCAAGTATGCAGCAGGAATACCTCCACTGTTGGTGATGATAGAACCCGGATGAATATATACAAATGGGTCTACACCATCTCCATACTCTGAGCTTGAAAAAAGAGTCTTATATGGAACATTGATGATAGATGTTTTCTTTGGCAATGCTAGTTCTGAAGACACTAAATCTCCCCTTACGGCTACTTGATCAACAAATCCTGATGCAACCATTTGCTTTATAGCGGCGACTTGAACTTTGGATGGGACTCCCAATTTCAAGTTAGGTTGAATGTCCACAGCAATTGTATCATCGCTGGTATTACTCTTGACAATATATGTAATTTGTTTCCGGAGTTTCTGAATTTCTTCCATAATCTTGGGCCTCAAGAAATTATCTGTCAAGAATTTACCTCTTTGGGCCAGAGGTACATGATCGAAGGCACATACAGCTGAAAGAAGCTTTAATACATCGCTACTCTTATCGAGCTTAGCAAACATGGCTTGCGACTTATAATATTTACTTCTGAGCTTCCTTTGTTTTTCCAAGTCATTCTGGTTGAACTGTTCATCTTCTTCATTGGTCTGATTGTGAGTGATTCCAACCTCATTTTCTCCAATGAAAGGGTCTCCGACAGAAAGAACTGAAACTATAGCGACAATATAAGCCAAACAATCATGTTGATTTCCCACTGTGAGGATCTTAGCAAATCGAGGACTCAAAGGAAACAATGCCATGGTTTTTCCCAAGTCAGTGATGGTGTTTAATTGTTTATCTAATGCTCCTAGATAAACCAATAGCTTCTCAGCTTTAGCCAAAGATTTCCTGTCAGGAGGAGTTGGAAATGGAAAATTCACAATTTGGTCGATTCCCATACTCTTCATGGAAAGGACGGTACTTTCCACCGGCATTCGAAGAATTTCAGGCTTACTGAATTGAGGGAAATATTCTTCATAAATAGCGGACGAAAAGATTCTATAACAATGACCTGGACCAGTTCTACCAGCTCTACCAGCTCTTTGATCAGCTGAAGCTTTAGATATCCAATCAATTTCAAATGATTGAACATTAGTCTCTTCATTATACTTACGCTCTTTGGATCTTCCACTGTCTACAACGTATCGAATTCCTGGAATAGTCAAAGATGTTTCAGCAACATTAGTGGCCACAATACAAAGTCTGCTTCCCGGAGGAGGACGTTCAAAAACTTTCATCTGTTCTTTAATCGGAAGCAAAGAGTACAATGGCAATACATATAAAGGATCTGACTCTGACTGGTGAGATTCCAAAGTTTCCTCGAAACCTTCTTCTTCTTCCCCTTCATCAGAAGAACCTTCATCATAATCATCATTTTGTTGCAAATTGATGTCAAGATCAACATCTTCAGCCTCAACATCTACATTCTTGGAAGCAGCCATTTTGATGTTTTCGTCAGCGTAATTAACAAGTTTATTATCTTTCTTAGGAAATGGAAACTGTTTACGAAGTCTTTTAACAGTTGTTGTGATCTCGTTTTGTCCCGTGAGAAAGATCAAGATTCCACCAGGAGGTAATTTTTTATGTATCTTACAGGTTTTCCGAAACACTTCTTCCAAATAATCAAATCTGGTTCGACGGTTAAAGTGGACACTCACCGGATATTGTCTGGCATCAACTTTTAAAATTGGAGGAGGAGATGCAAAAAGTGTCTTGTTTTCGGAAAAATCACTCACTCGAAGAGTAGCAGACATGATGATAACCTTAAGAGGTTTATACTTTGAAGGATTTGACATTGAATATTGTCGTCTTAATTTCAAGGCCCTACTCAACATTCCGATCAAAATATCCGTGTTGATGTTTCTCTCATGGGCTTCGTCAATAATAAGGGCTGAATACTTAGAAAGCATGAAGTCAGACATCATTTCTCTCAAAAGAACCCCATCGGTCATAAATTTCAAAGCTGTTCCGTTTTCTTGTCCTTCATTAGAAATAGATGTATCAAAACGGATTTGATATCCAACTCGATGTTGATGATCGGGACCTAATTCATTCGACACTCTGTTAGACATGGAGATGGCGGCAACTCTTCTTGGTTGGGTGACTCCAATCATTCCAGGATACATGTCAGATGCGAGATTTCCAAAACCTGCTTCATATAAGAACTGAGGGACTTGGGTAGTTTTACCTGAACCGGTTTCACCACAGATCACGACACAGTCGTGATGATGAATAGCTTCCATGATGCGGTGTTCTTCAGCGAATACTGGCAATTGCAGTCTTTCTTCTTGAATACGACGAGGGCGGTTTACTTCAACGAAAAATGCTTTCCTATGAAGACCAGAATTTATGGATATCGAGTTTTCATCATCAGAGGGCAAATCTTCTTGGTGAATAGTTGGCTTGGAGTACTTCTGTTTAGTTTCCTGACTAAGTTCTGGAAGAAGCTGTTGATTTTCACGTCCTTCAAGTTTACGAACCTGCGATTCTGCCCATTCTTTGAATGATGAAGCAACTGATGAGTGTTTAGGTTTTGACTGGAGAAGACGAGGGGTTTCATCGTCAGATTCTTCTTCAGAGGTTTCCTCTTCGGAGGTTTCTTCAGAGTCCTCATCAGAGTCAACATCATCTTCTTTGTCTTGATTACTTTCAACGTCTTGTTCTTTTTGTTCTTCTTCATTGTCATCCAGCACATCATCTTCGCTGTGGTCACTTTCCTCTTCATCTTCGTCGTCTTCACCCTGTTCTTCATCTTCGTCGCCATCACTGATAAAATCATTTTCGTCTTCAATTTTAGCCCTTTTCTTCTCTTCCTGCTCAACAGCCAACCTCCAAGTATACTTCTTCTTTTGTTTCAGTTTCTCAAGTTTTGGAAGGTTAGCGAATCCGAACCCAGACCCAGTACCCCCAAATTTCGAAGGTCTGAAGTCAACAAACGATGATTTTGGAGCATCTTCGTCAATTTGTGAATCGTTACCTTCTTCTTTGATGGGATCATCTCGCTCACTGTCTTCTGAGTCCCATTCTTTCACATGGTGCTCTTCATACAAGATATTCTTAGTACGATCGTCACCACGGCCTTGACGCTCTAATTCCAAAGCTTCGATCATCTCTTCTCTTCTCGTTTGCTTTCCCTGACCAAGGGTCTTGGAAGCGGCCAATTTAGACGTATCGATCTTGGTGAGTGACAATTTTTCAAGTAATGCCTTTTTCTCTTCACGTTTTATTTGATGTTCGATGTACTTATCCAACCGTTTTTTCTTATTCCTCGAGAGCTTCGATTCCTTGGAGTTTTCATCGTAGAGAAGATGTTCCAAATCACGTTTCCTTTGCAGTTTTTCCTGGTCAGTCATTGGTTTTAATATATCTGCGTTAGGATCAGGAACGGAATCTACATCCTTATTTACTTGGGGTGACTCTTCGTCTTGATCCTGATTTTGGGCTCGAAAGAACTGCTTGTTCCGTTCTCGTTTCAAGGTGGCCTGCTTGGCCATCATACCTGCCCGGGCCTTTTCATTAAACCGTTTTCTGTACTTCCCCATGGTATGGCTAGAAATTGGCGATGAGCATCCCGATGAGGTTTTTTCAGGCATCGCCAGCTGGGCCGAGCCTCGTGCCAGCTTTTTCTTTCTCGACCCAACTTGGTGCGATTCGAAATCTGCTCGACCCAACTTCGCGCCGTTCGGGGAAGTTCCAGCCCGCCGGGAAAAACATCTGGACCCACCTGGACCCAACTACTTCTCCTTGTTAACGCCAACATGAACCACCATGATATTCGGAAAAAATGTATGTAACACCACCAATTAATCGTCATCATGACATCACACTAACCTCTAGTGATCCACACCACGCTTACGCTCAACTCCACCACGCTTTACACCACGGAAAATGCCCAGTTGGTCCACAGCATTAACAACCTCAATTGCTCGGAACTAATTCTGGTGGAATTGGGATTAATCAACGCTTCCAAGACGTTGGTAGGGTCCATTCCTTTAGCGACCAGCGCCGCTGTCACCAACAGCAATCTTGTGTTGTACTTCATGAAGAAAACCATCCACAATCCTGATGGTTCTACCGATCTTGTGACGGTAATTACCATCACTCATGTGGATGTCAACAAAACGCTCATATTATCGGTGTTGAAGAAGATCATGGACAAATACATTGAGTTTCGGCAGGACCTCGAGTCACAGGGCGTTGACGCCAAGTCCAAAACTGGCGAATTCAAGCTATACATGAATCAAATCATCAAATTTGAAGAAATGCATTATGACAGTAACCAAGCCATCTACAATTATGGATCCATAAACGGAAATGACGGATCCACAGAAGTAATCAACCCAAACCAGCTATTGTTGGCGAACGAGGAGGTTGAAGAGGTCCGCAACTTGATGTTGGACAATATCAATAAATTGATCAGCCGAGGGGACAAAATCAATCTTTTGGTTGATCAAACCGACCGTCTTACCACCAGCTCTCTGGTGTTTACAAAACGGGTCAAAAGCATCAAAAGAAGCATGTGGTTTGGCAAAATGAAGGTAATAATCACATTGATACTGACAGGGGTTGTAGTTCTATACTTTTTGATTGGAATAGAATGTGGGTATCCATTCTACGACCGTTGTTTCCATTAGTCAGTCATTAGCATCTCATGGCAAAGAGCTTCCAGGAAGGCTTGCTTTGAATAAAAAAAACATATTTACCATCCGTTCTAGTGGAATAGGTGATGTAGAATATTTGGCCAGTCGGAATATCCCAAAACTGGATAAACCATTCCTTACAGGATAAGGGCCGGCACTTGGTTCAGCCGTTGATCTTCCAAAGAATGGGTCAATGCTACAGTTCTTTCATTAATTACGTAGGTTTTCGATAGTCGGGTTACATGAGTTTCAAATAGAATATCGTAATATTATAACCTATTAATCTAAATATACAGTTTTGTGGACAATCACATAATCCAATGATCCACCGTGATATTATTCCGTTTCATCCACCAATCGATCGTAATCGTACACTTCTCGCTTGTAAGTCATCTTCCCATCATCATCTAGTCGTCTTCATCTTCATTCTCGTCATCTTCACCTTGTTCCAGATGAACTTCATTATTGAGTTCTTGTTCTTCTTGTCCCAAGAGTGCAATTGGGTTGGACAATTCTTCACCAATGGTATCGTTGTCTCCATCAGCTTCTTCGACTTCTTCTATTTCTTCTTCATCGATGTCGTCAGCATCTTCAGCATCTTCGGCATCTTCATCTTGGACATTTTTACTCTGTTCATCTTTCACAACAGCAGCCTCATCATTGTCTTTTAGTTTCTTTGACGCAGGAAGGTCATCCTTCTTTTCTTCCCTCTTTTCCTCCCTTTTCTCTTCCCGTTGCTTCTTCTGAATTGCAACATTAGCCTCAAAGGCAGCCAATTTCAGTTTAACTTCAGGAATAAAACCAGCAAATTCCGACCCTTCAAGCCCATTTAAAATGTCTTGAACATTGACAGTTTTTCGATCGTTTTCTACTGTGTTTTGACGAGCAAGAAATAGAAGATGTGACACAAATACCGTGGCTGAACGTTGTAGAACTAGAGATGATTCCTTTGCAAGTACCATATGTTCATCACTATGAGCTTGAGTGATATTTTTAGCCAATTTTTGCACTGTTGCTCTTGGAAAAAGAATATCATCTATTGATACGAGTTCCGAATCTTTCTGAGCAGTAGGAAATTGACCATCAGCATTTTTTCTCCATCCTTTTGGTGGCATTATTGAAGAAGAAAGTAGTAAGAAATGAATTACCCTCGGTGACGCGTCCATGAACGACCGGAGGTATTGGGGACGGTTCGCCGGAAGGCTCTACTTCCGGGGGTGATGGTGAAAAAACCCACCCCCGGTACACCCCCGGTATTGGTCAGGGTTTGATGCCTTAAACTTCATCTTCACAAATGTCAAACAAAAATGGCGACTATGGAGTGCTTACAGACAGAAATATAGATCGCGTGGCATGGGGTGACTACGAGTTTGATACTTGGTATGGAAATGCTGCTTATTTTCATCCAAATTGCCGGACATGCTTGGGTTATAAGTACGTTAAAGAAACAACTCCAAAGTCCAAGGAATCCTTCGATTCTTTCTGGTTATCCAAGCTATTTGTATGTGAGTACTGCTTCAAATATACTGCCGATCAGGCAGAAATCAATATTCATCGTGGGTTGTGTCATTTAAACCAAAAATACCCTCCTATAGGACAATTGGTGTATAGAGACGTCCATTCAAACTACATCATTAAACGAATTCGAGGGTTTGAAAATCGTCTTTGGTGCCAAAATCTTTGTCTATTTGGAAAACTATTCCTTGAAGACAAGTCTGTATATTATAACATTGATGCCTACGATTTTTATGTTATCTACGGATCCAACACCCATTCAAATGATGGAATCAAGAATTATGTACCGATGGGATTTTTCTCAAAAGAAGTCATAAGCTGGGATAGCGATAATAACCTAGCTTGCATATGTATATTTCCTCCGTTTCAGAGACGTCGACTAGGCTCGTTACTTATAGAATTTCTGTATGAATTGGCCAAAGTTACTCCCGGACAAGCTATTAGTGGCCCTGAATTCCCATTAAGTCCATACGGAAAATTAACCTACTTACGGTTTTGGTCGAAAAAACTTGCATTTGTCATTCATAATCTCGGTGAAAGTGGTGAATTAACTCTCAAGATGTTGGCCTCGATCACTGGATTCAGACCAGAAGATATACTACTAACGCTTGAGTTTATGCAGCTTTTGGTTCAAGAACCAAACAGCGTCAAGCTTATGCTTGGAAACCTTCAAAAATGGTGCACTTCCAACAAAGTAGATCCTTTGCAGGATAAACAGATGTTGAATCCTGATTGCTTGATCATATAAACCATTATGGTGCTACTGCAAGTGATGCTGCAATCGAAGCCTGCTTGCGTCTTCAATTGTGAGACCCGCATGCATTAGCTTCACGGGCATCATCAGGCATCAGCGTCATCATGCACATCCAGTGTTCTCTTACATTAAATCTCTAACATTATGCCAGGATATAGCCTATAAGTAGCACTTCAACAAGACTTTCGCTTGTAACTCTGTAAGCTTGTCTCACTTAAATATATTTGCAGCAATCGCGCTCATCGGTTTATATCTAGCCTACCTATTGCCTTCAAAACGCGTTATGCCTAAGCTGAGATACTTCACCAAGGAAAGATTTGGGGAAAAGACTCTATTTGTGGCTAACGAAGAAGATCCCCCGTCACTAAAGGATACACAGCATAACCGACGAGATCAAATCCATGAAAAATCCTTGGAAATTACGGAAGAACCAGATTCTGGCTTGAGTCTATTTCTGAGCCAGTTCCAAGCAGTAGTTGGCGAATTACCCCAGTCCACAGTAGCCTATTTCCATAAAAAATACTTCAACCAACCCAACTATCTTAGTCTTGCAACAAATGAATATTTCAATGAAAAGACAAATCTTCCAGGTTTCCATGAAACTGAAGAGTCTCGAGAAACTCAAGGTCAAGATGAGATCGAAACTCGTCCCGAAGAAGCTGTAAATGTGGAGGATTTGGATGACAGACTAGATGAATTTGCTCGTGCTAGTTTTGAAGCCCTCCAAAAAACATCCTGGACCAGATTCTTGGGCGTTCTTTCGGTGGAGGCCATGGCCACAAGGCCTTCGTTTCGACAGTTGTCCTATGGCCAAAAACTTCAACTTAAAAGGTTGATTCCAAAAAACAATTCTAAATTGGGTCAAAGTTCTATCATCAGAATCACATCTGACGAAGAAAGGCCTCGTGAAATTGGACGTGTACCTCAAGATATTACCAATATACTTCTGCCGCTTTTAGATTTGGATATAGCTGAATTTGAGTGCATGGTGATGATGGACACCCCCAATCGGTTATCTGTAGGAGATACGTTCTATATCTGTATAGACTGTTTTCTCAACAACAATGCATTTAGCTCCTACAATGGAGTCAAAGAGGAAGAAGCTCATAAGGTAAAACGTCAAAAGACAGGCTTTAATTTCTCTGCAGAAACAACGGAAGAAGCTAGGTTGAGATTAAAGCAATATGCACTTTCAAGGTTATTTGAAAGACTTGGAATAAATTTAATGGAACACAGTGGTGTAACTTTAATAGAAGATAATTCCGATACTTCTTCTACGCCATTACCAACAGCAGATCCAGAAGGATCTGATCCAGATACTCTTAGTTTGGATCAGCTCAAACAATTCTATTCTTCAAACCAACAATCGGAATATTTGGATGCTCTTCCCGATACCACCTCTCCTCCAAGTGAGAACTTCAGTATTGAACTTCGTCAGTATCAGAAACATGGGCTCTCATGGATGCTATCTCGAGAAAAAGAGTTTGAAACGCTAGAAACTCTTTCATCTTCTAGTAGTCAACCGTTTTCCACACAAGCAAGACGAGATCTCGATGATTCCCAACAAGGTGTAATGAATCCTTTATGGAACACATATAAATGGCCATCGGACACTTCAGTACGTAGTCAATCTGGCCATCAAAACTTTAATACCACCATGTCAGACGTGTTTTACGCAAACCTTCATAATGGAGAGCTCAGCATAGAAAAACCTATTTTGAAGACGTCAGTTAGAGGAGGAATTCTTGCTGACGAAATGGGATTAGGTAAGACTATATCTACCTTAGCGTTAATTAACTCGGTGCCCTACGACAAGAACCCTAGTCCTGAAATGAATTATGCCTCCAACACGACGCTTATAGTTGTTCCCATGTCATTATTATCACAATGGAGACATGAATTTAATGATAGCAACAAAAATCCTAACCACCAATGTTTGGTTTATTATGGCGATCTGGTTCAAGGCGATCTTCGTCCTGCTCTCTGTAAGAAACTGAAACAAGTTCCAATCGTTTTATTAACTACTTATGGTACAATATTGAATGACTACCAAAGGATTGTAAAGTTAAGGGACGAATATGGGAAACTTCCTCCAATTGGAATCTATTCAGTCAAGTTCTTTAGGGTGGTTCTTGACGAAGGCCATACCATCAGAAACAGAACTACCAAAACAGCTAAGGCGCTTCATGAAATACAACTGGCTAGGAAATGGATTTTGACAGGGACTCCTGTGATCAATCGTTTAGATGATATCTTTTCGTTGGTCAAGTTCCTCCAATTGGAACCATGGAATAAGTTTTCTTATTGGAAAACTTTCATTACAATTCCTTTCGAACAAAAACGGTTTAGTGAAACCTTGGATGTTGTGAAATCAGTGTTGGACCCTATACTCTTGAGAAGAACCAAGAACATGAAGCTGGCTGATGGTAAACCGTTGGTTGAATTACCGGAGAAGGAAGTAATAGTTGAGCCTATCACATTCAATGCAAGAGAGCAAAGACTTTACGACTATTTCAAAGTTCGTGCCAATAAGTCATTCAAAGAAGGTATAAAGTCAGGGGATTTACTCAAGAAATACACTCAAATATTGACCCATATCCTTAGATTAAGACAAATCTGCTGTCATCCGGAGCTAATCTCAACATTGACAGATACGGAAGAAATCGAAATTAAGCAGGAACAGGATAAGACCCTTGAAAGCACAAAATTAGAAGCTGAAGAGGCCCTTCAACAAGAAGTCAACGACGAAAAGTTTGCCTCTGGGTCTATCATGAGACAAACCATGTACAAATTGTATCCATGGGTAAATCTCACGGACTCCGAATGTTCGATCTGTACCACTAGTCCAATTGCCATGGGGGATATGGTCTTCACTGAGTGCTGTCATTCCTTCTGCTTCAATTGCATTATTCAACATATTGATTTCCAAGCCCAGTCGGGTAAACCACCGTTATGTCCTGATTGTAGAAGTCCAATTTCACGTTACAGACTCTTCAAGCTTAGAAAGAAACCGATATCATCCAAGAAAATCAGATTTTATCAGCCCAATGAAAATCATTCTGAAGATCCGAGTGATGGTTATCCGTTTTCTCTATACTTATACGATCCCGATAAGTCGTCATCCAAAATTGAAGCATTACTCAGGCACGTTAAGACATTAAGACACGAGAGTCCTGGGGAACAGGTGATTGTCTTTTCTCAGTTCTCTTCATACCTAGACTTGATTCAAAACGAACTTAGTCTCGATGATGATTTTATCGTCTACAAGTTTGATGGAAGACTCAGTATGGTTGAAAGAGAGAAACTTCTTGACGATTTTAATAATCACGCCAAAGTCAAACAAGAAAAGATCATCATACTCTTGATATCTTTGAAAGCCGGGGGTATTGGATTGAATTTAACCACCGCAAATAAAGCATTCATGATGGATCCCTGGTGGTCACCCAGCGTAGAAGATCAAGCTATCGACAGAATCCACAGAATCGGTCAGGTTCAGAACGTCAAAGTGATCAGATTCATTGTGGAAAATACCATAGAGAAGAAAATGCTAAAAATTCAAGAAAGAAAGAGAAAGATGGGAGAAGCGGTTGAAGTTGAGGAAGAAGAGCGTAGGAAAAGACGAATAGAAGAGATCCAGTTGTTATTCGAAGAGTAGATAACGCATAGGTAAGAAAACTGTAAGTAAATTTAATAAATAAGACTATAGACAATTGTACCTACTTACATGAGTTTGAATTAGCGAATTAGTGACAACGGATGATTCATATTTATTTCAATGATCTTCTCTTTTTGATAGCATCAGCCAATGTTTGCAACACAGTTTCGGTGTCATCCAATCCAATACAGGCATCAGTGATTGAGCATCCGTATTTCAAGGCATCTTTACCACCTTGTTCCAAAGGAGGAACATCTTGTCTTCCTTCATTGATGTTTGATTCGATCATCAAACCACAAATACTGTCTTCACCGTTGGCAATTTGATTAGCAACATCAGCGGCAACAACCGGTTGGTTCTTGTGGTTCTTGTTGGAGTTTCCATGAGAACAGTCAACCATAATTCTTGGGCCTGGCTTTTCTTCAGACATTATCTTACTTTTAATAAGACTTTCTTTGGTTTCTTTCACAGATTGAGCATCGTAATTAGTACCTTTCTTACCACCTCTTAAGATGACAAAGCAATCTTCATTACCGTCAGTTCCAACGATAGCGACGACCCCAGGTTTGGTGACAGACAAGAAGTGATGGGGATGAGAAGCAGCTCTCATAGCATCAACAGCAACTCCAAGAGTCCCATCAGTACCGTTTTTGAAACCAACAGGGAAGGATAAGCCAGAGGCCAATTCACGATGTAATTGAGATTCAGTGGTTCTGGCACCAATAGCACCAACACTGAACAAATCAGACAAGAATTGAGGAGAAATGGTGTCTAACATTTCACCAGCAATTGGAAGAAGTTCGGTAAGACTGACAAACAAGCTTCTAGCAATTCTCAAACCTTTGTTGATCTGGAATGAGCCATCGATTTCAGGATCGTTAATAAGCCCTTTCCAGCCAACGGTGGTTCTTGGTTTTTCCAAGTAAGCTCTCATTACAATATGTAATTCACCTTTATGCTTTTCCGAGAGTTTGTAGAGCCTTTGGGCGTAGTCCATGGCTGCCTTAGGGTCATGAATAGAACATGGGCCAATCACCACGATCAAACGGTCATCTTTACCATTAAGAATGTCACAAGCTTGTTCTCTTCCCTTCAAGATATTGGCCTTGGACTTTTCAGTTAGCGGATATTCATGTTGTAACAAGTCAGGAGGAGTTAATGGGTCGTAACCACGAACTACAAGTTAGTTAGTATTGCGTCAGGTAAAAATGGCTGATAAGCGTCACATACTTCTCCAGTCTTCCAAACGGGAACGATCCCCCACATTTTCGTTGGTGATGAACATGTCAAAATTAACTTTCTGATGTTATTATCTACTGGATTCAACCTAGTATTTAAAGAAAATACTTCTATGACTCTTTTCTGCAAACTTAGGCTTTGTGAAATTTTTTTTTAGCCGCAGCACGTGCTGCCATCGGACTGTAGGCCCTGAAATAACTCCGACGTAATTCCCCCCAAAACGGGTCAAAACTTCTCCAGATTTCAAACTCGTTCGAAAAAGTATACGTATCCGTTGTTGACGATGTCCTGGATGTTGGTATCATCACACGAAACCACTTTTTCGTCGTTGAAAAGCACCCATTGACTGCTGCCTTCTACCGGCCGACGCACGAATGCGACATAATGGCCCGTGTGGGGTGATGTTCCCTTATGGCACACTACTGACAGAAGGCGATAGCGAGCATTACCTGGGGCCAGCTCTAAAAGCGTTTGTTTCAACTGCTCTGTCAGAGGTCCAGAAGAGCCTGGGGTATCTTCGGGCATCAGTCCATCGTCATCGGGATTGCTGAAGAGCCATTCAACTGCCTGGTTGGCGTCTCCGTGGTTGAGAAGAAGGGCCTTTTTGGCTACCTGGGGTGCAAAGCCCATGGCTGCTAAATTCTCAACTGCCTCAGCCAGAACCTCTGTAGAAGCTGAAGAAGTCGATTTGGTGAAGTCAATTGGGTCGTCAATATCGGAATCGTCCATGTGACTCAAGATCCAGTTCATGGCGTCTTCAGCGTTGGTGTTTCCCGTGTTGTAAAGCCCTTTGGTAGCACGAATCTCGATAAATCCCATGCTGACCAACATACTCATGGCTTCTTCATTGGCTGTGAATACAGCAGACTCGTCACTGGACTCTGTTTGCACCACTTCGGTTTCTCCGTCGGAAAATCCAGGCACTTGAAATTCGGTCAAGTCAATCAAGTCTTCAACCTTGATGGGAACATCTATTTTCACCGGTACCCAATTTTCGAGCTTGATTCGCTTAGCATTCACAATAAGGATGTCTGGGAAAGTCTTAAAGCCTGTAGTTTGGAGCGCAATGGTGGATTGCTCTCCACAATGGTCACATTTGAACCCTTCAATCATTTCAGTTTCGGTAAATTGCTCAAAACTACGTGTGAGGCTAGTCTCTTCATATACCTTTTTACCTTCTTCTTCGCCAATTATAGATTCTTGCACGGGAACGGCTATGTTGTCCACTAAATCATATTTCAACTTACCATGGTTACAGCTAGAGCACATGGTTTTAGTACCTACAAGGAACTTGAATGATTCTGTCAACTTGACGCCAAACAAATTATCTAACTTATCAAGAACGTAAAGAAGAAATTCGTAGGCATCCTGCTGTCTTTGAGTTTTAAATTCGGGGTGATTTTCACCAATGAGTGATTTGAAAGTAGATGGCTTGATCCCCAATTGATACTCATCACCTTTACTTTCATGTATGTTGGGATTAGGCTTGGAATATTTTCCAGAGTAAAGACCTTGAAAGATTTTGACAAATTGACTTTCAAGGTCAAGAGCAGGATCAGATACGTCAGGGAACTCTTTCCCTTCGAAAAATGATCTGAAGTTGGGAAGATCGAAGAGACATTGAATTATCGAGTTCAAGTAGCATGAGTTACCAAGGTTTTGGAATCCTGTGAATCCAGCACCGAAGATAGGTTTAAGTTTTTCCCCATTTGCACCTTCTAACTTAAAATCCCAGTTCAAATTTTGATCTAAATTCAATTCAATCAAGTTCTTCTCTGTCTTGACAGACTTGGAAATATCTATACCAAAAACTAGTAATTTTTCACTTAATTCGGGAACCTTGACCTCATCATTACATTTGTAACAGTAGCAATCACAATTATTGATATCTTGTCCCGATAATGATCCCAATTTGACGGCTACGGGATGTGCATGCGTTTCGAAATGACCAAGAGCATGACTATTACCTTGCAAAGACGAGCCAAACTGCTGACGGCCGCAGCCAATAACTCCACAATGTAAGCAAATCCAGAGGTTTTCTTTCAAATCACACTGGTGACATTTGGTCAAGTCGATATCAGCGATTTTGGACTGGACTAAATCAATTGAATGTTCACAAGGAAATATCTCCTGTTCCCAAGCTTTGATTTCGTCATTTCTTGCCGACGAATTTGTGGTTAGAATGCTGTTGGCTAACGATTGCACATTCACCGGAGACTCTTCAATTGGCAGAGTTTCGTCACAAGAACTGCAATAGATGGAGTGAAAAACGTGATAAATGTCATCTTCACTCAATTGTTTGATTTCCAACTTGGCCACTTTGGGTTGGCGTTCTTCCTGATTGGGCTTGAGTTTCTTGAAGATATTTAAAAACACGTCATGTCCCGCCTTTTGACTGTGCTTCTTGGTGTAATTGCCATCATCACGAGAAAATGCTTGATAACAACTTAAACACACATCTAATCCATAAGGATTGTTATCAGCAGTATCAAAATTGTACATACAGTCATCTTTATACACACGAGAGTGAGGAGGGACCTCTAAAGGAAGCGATTTGGAAGAGATATGAGGGCAAGTCATGAATAAATCAGAAACAAGGAGTAGTACCAATGGGTACTACTGGGCTGGGCCCAAAGGGAAAAAATGATGGGCCGAACCTTTCCTTGCGTCGGCCCAGTCCGCAATTCCCGCGGCCGAGGCTCGACCCAAATGGACCTACCGCTTCGGCCCAGGTTTGGCTGCAACGTATCAACTACTTATTTCTTCTTCATTGAAATAAGCAAAGTACGTATATTTCCTTATTCTCATGATAGTCGCCACATACTACGCCAACTGGTCGGTGTACCAACGGAAACACTTCCCCAAAGACCTTCCGGTAGGCCAATTGACTCATGTTTTCTTTGCGTTTGTCGCCATGGACCCAATCTCGGGCTCAGTCAAACTAGCAGACCCTTGGGGCGATATTCAACTTCCCTTGGAAAGGTACAACACCCTGCAAAAGGCATTGGGGTGTATTGGCCAATTGCAGCAGATCAAGCGATCCCATCCTCATTTGAAAGTCTGTATGTCCATTGGAGGTTGGGGTACTGGCGAGTCGTTTTCTGCCATAGTTAGCGATGGCCGCAAAAGGAACAACTTCATTATCAGTGCTGTGGATATGGTAGTTACACATGGATTTGACGGGATTGACGTGGACTGGGAGTATCCAGCTTCTCCAACTGAAGGTGACTTGCTAGTAGGCCTTTTGAAAGACCTTCGTGGTCGGTTGAACTCGGTATCTAACCTGCTTCTTCTCACAGTAGCTTCTCCAGCAGGATCCGAACCTTTGAGTAAAATGAAACTCAAGGCCATGGACCAATATCTCTCCTTCTGGAATGTTATGTGCTACGATTACGCCGGGCCATGGTCCCAAACAACAGGGTTCCACTCTAATTTGTTTGGGAACAATGGAGATAATGCTTTAAACACTGCCGATGTGATTACTTACTACTTGAATCAAGGTATATCCAGTGAAAAATTGGTTATGGGTATGCCTCTCTACGGAAGAACTTTCCATAGACCTGAAAAACACCAAGTTGGTAGCAAATTTAGCCCCGGCTCTGGAGAAGGTGTAATTGACTACAAATGTATTGATCGAAGCCACGAAGCCTTCGATAGTCGTAAAGTCAGTGCATATACTTACGATAACGCTAGTGGAAACTGGATAAGCTACGATAATCCTCAATCCATGAGAATCAAGGCACAGTACGTCAAGAGTCATCGTTTGGGTGGAGGAATGTTTTGGGACTCGGCCGGTGACGGAGAGGAGTCATTAATTCAAGAATTTGCTCATCAACTATTATATAAATAAACTAAAACCAACGAATAAAGCATTACAAAATAGATAACATGAATGGTTGAAGAAGCCTACAAATATACAATAAAAGTATGATATTTATATAAAGTAGTTTCATAACATTACAAAATGGAATCCATTCTGGCGAAAACACTTAAAACGGCTGCAATTAATTCTAATTGTAATTCGGAAGCTGAATCTTTTTCAATTTCCTGATCAATTTCACTTGCTAAATTTAAACCTAAACCTAAAGGACTTTGTTGTTTATTATTAAAAGGATATTCTGAGTAATCGTTTAGCAACTCATCTGCTCTTGCAAAAGCTTGATCACGTTTATCATAATTTAAAGACATTAAAACATTTTCTAATACATTAGCAGCATAAGAACCAGATACCAAAGCAATTGACCTCAAGTATTTGAACGAAACATCATTGGGGAATTGAGGAGTATTGATCTGGTCTAAATCCACGTTTCTATTAATCAATAAATTTAATATCCTATTTTTGATGGTTTCTTTGGCCATTTTATCAGCTACGGGATGAGTAGCCATATCGAAAAGAAAGAAGTTCTTGCGTTCGGTTCTCAAGATCCCCTTATCAACCAAACCTTTTGCCAATCTCTCTCTGACTTGTTTTAATTGATAATTGATCTTCATCAAGTTCCAGGTTTCTCCCGATAACAAGTCGATCCAATTGGTTACCGAGAGGTTACTTTCATCATTCTTCATGATCTTCAACGTCTCGTCCAACAACACCTCACCCGTGGGCTCAGAATCAATCACTTCGATCAACCGATCACTCAATTCAAATCTTCTTCTTGCTGGATCGTTTACAAGGGTAATTTTATTTCTAAACGTGAGCTCCAATAGAATACATCCTCTTAATGCATACGAAATATTGTCGTTCCAAAACGACAAGTATCCTTCTTTATCTTTGAGTCCCATCAATAAAACTTCTTCCATTAACGTTAAAATGGGCAATTTTAATGCTTGATGCTGTTCAATGTCTCTAGAATCGTATCCAATCTTGTGATTGGATGAATTTTGTTGCACATCACTGGAAAAATCATCTTCATCAAATGAATCCGACCTTCCGCTTTTAGCCCCGCCTCCACTGGTGCTTCGATTGCCTCCACGACGTCTTTGTAACGATGACGACATGGTTTCTTTCAGAAGAACTTGGTGGTGGTAGTGGGAATGTGGTTGACGCTCATTATATGGGCGGGTCGTGCGCGCACCGCTTCAGGAGGCGGTGAAGAATACGATCCCAAGTTTGTGAACTGATGTGCCAAAGAAACATTCAAATTAAGGAGACCAGCGTATCCTGCGTTGGGAAACGGTCCCACTTGCAAGCTGCTGGGCGACAGCTGGAAAGGACGACGTTTCTGCCGTATTACATCCATTGGTCACGTGACCGGTGCTTTTCGGCTAATATGGCTACGAACGGCTGGAAACGCCGACCAAAGACTCACGGAAACCCGAGTAGCATGCTTATGTGGGATACATCAAGACTGTGGCAACGGTTTGTGTTCTTTCGGTGGTTCTGTGGTTATGTTGATGTATATGCCATGGGCCTTATCCCAGGTATTTGTGTGGGTACACGACTCTGCAACCCTATCAACTAATTAGATGAACAAGAAGCTAACGAAGTGGAGTGTGTTCTACAGAATGTTTGGTAGAGTATAGTGTTTATGACTGGAAAGCCTGTGGCTGAAAAGCTGGAGCTGGAGCTGCAGTTTTCTATTGGTGTTAAGAGGACGTGTTGCGAAAACAAGCAAACCTTCTTGTTTAACCGAAGCTTGAAGACAGATCGGCAAGTAAGACAGACTCTCTGGGATAAGATTTTGCAAATAGTGGTGTAACTACAGTAAGCATTTGATTTCAACGCAACAAATGGAGAAATCTTGTCCATTCTCCAGATCCAGAGTAAGTCGACAGAATGAACAGTATCCACAAATTGGACAAGCATGTGATTTTCCCGGCTTTCACACCACAACGAACAGACGAAGGACTTAGAAGCCACTGAATGATGTGGATAATATCTCTCGATTTTGGTGATATTTATATTCGATTCAAGACTCCTTTCTTCAGTAGAAGCTGAGACATTGGCATGTACTACCTTCATAGAGCCAACGGTATCACGGGAGTTGGAAAGGTATGGCAAATAAGAAGACGAATTTTCAGCATCCACTATCAAATGAAGCACCAAACTCGTACATAACTGTCCAATCTGCTCAATCTTATAGTACAGGCACTGGCTGCAAAAACCAGGATGGAGCCTCCAAAGCCCCTCCGAGGGTGGTGTTCTTACGTAATCACACTGAACCCGTACACCACATCAGATCCTCCTCTATATTTGTTTCTACACGCCCCACAATAACACCAACTTTAACTCCAAAGTCCTGCAATTGATGCAACCACCGGACGATTTTGTGTCGTTTCCGACGTTTCCGGACCCTAATCCGGACCAGTCCAAGACCCTAACTCGAATATTCTCGAAAACCCTACGCAAAGTCACTAATAATGCATCTCATTTGGTCAATTATAAACCTGAATCTACAAACACCTCCGGCTCCGTAGATGACATTCCACCCCCTGTGGATCCAAGAGACTTCGGTGAATCCAACAACTCACAGGATGAAGATGATGAGCCCGAAGAACGCGTCACTCCCGTGGATTCCAGTGAAAGTATGACTCCAAATGAGCCTCCGGTTCCAACCTCAACTCCAAATCCTGCTTCATTAGCATCAAATGGGCCCGCTCCGGCAGTAACCAATGAGTCAAGGGTCACATCTGACAACAACAGTCTTCGGCTTGAAATCCCCAAGTTTCAGGCCAATGCTTTCAACAGAACCAGTGTGAGTTCCGTAGCTAATGTCACTGCCCTTGCTAGTGGAGACAAAGACGTGAAGAAAGACAACCAAGACGAGTCCAACCACATGCAAAAATCGCTCCAGAACAAGATCTCATCCATTTTCAACAACCTTCCAAACGACATTGAAGTGTCCGATGATTCGGCATCCGATGTAGAGACTTTGAACAACGTCAGTCCTGAATCATCTCCTTCTCGAAAACGTCAAATGGCACCTCCTGCTTCTAATACTTCTGAAATCACCACAACTGGAGCCACTCCAACTGCCATACGGTATCCTAATGAAATATCTCTTTACAGTGAGGCCACGACGTCCAATCCTTCGCCGGTTCGAGTGGAAAGGGGTCGAAGCACCAATGTCAGCTCCATGACGGGGTCTCCAAGTTTATCTACATTTCAAACACTTAAAAATGATATTTCGTCCTCCTCTCCACATATGAGGAAAAAACCTTCGTCTAACCTTTCATCAGTACTATTGGATAATGCCAAATTCATCATCAATAACAACTTGACGGGGGCAGTGGTGTCCTCTGCTTCTTCTATTGTTACCGCTAAAGCGAAGAAAAAGAAGAAGATGCCCAGAAGACTTTCCCAAAATCCTTTGAAGAACGGAGGTATTCCCAAGAAGTATTGGATGAATGATGCTTTTGTGTCGGACTGTCTTAACTGTTTTCGTCCTTTTTCTGCATTCAGAAGAAAACACCATTGTCGTTTCTGTGGTCAAATCTTCTGTTCTGACTGTACCCTTTTCATCTCCTACAATCAACATAAAGAAGAACAAAGACTAGTAAAACCAAGCAACAACAACGGTCAACTCGATAAGAAATACTTAAATGATAAACTTCGAGTGTGCAAACCCTGTTACGATGATGTCATTGTATATTTGAGTGACGACTCATCGCTCAGCTCTGAATCTGACGCTGACAATGAACTAGAAGAGGCTGTGGAAGATGACGATTATGAAACTAATGATGTGGAGTCAAGCTTGAAAATTCCCGAACATCCGTTGTCGAGAATCAGATCTGTTTCCATCAATTCTCGTAAAGATGATGAACGCTCTCCCGTTAGCAATCACGTTTCGTTTAACGATTTAACTCCTATATCCTCTAGAAATACCCCTTATGATTCCCACAGATACTATTCTAAACAAGCGCCACAAATGGCTATTCCCACCACCAGAAAAGGTGAAGCTTTGGAGATACCCGCTACAAAGAGCTCATACACAAATACAGTGTCAGGAGTGAAGAACAACCTAGCAATGTTGGCCCTTAATAACTCAGCAAATCATACTATGGCAGGATCACTACCTTCTTTAGAGCATGGTGATAAGAACTTGTGGTTTAAGAACTATTCACACCTTTCACGCCCCTCTGAGCTTTCAAGATCCAATAGTCTTGATAATTTTAGTCAAATCTACAACAATTTCTTAGGGAAAAGAAATAGTAATAGATTTAGTAGGAACTTCGATAAAGAACTTCGGCCTAAAAGAAGCGATCTTTTATTAGGGGACGAGACTCAGAAGAGTGACGAATATGATGAGGATTATGTTAGTGAGACAGAGAACGAGTTTCCTGAGGAGGATTTAGAAAGTGAAAATGAAGATGAAAAAGTGATGTCTTTGTATACCTCTTTAACAACCACTGATCCTCGTCCTACAAGTCTTGTCATTCCTTCTTCATCAGTTGTGCCTACCCTCACAGAATTTCCCACAATGAGTACAATCGGAAAAAGGTTCTCAAGAGGTTTCAATTTGAATTTAGCATCTGGGGTCCTGTTTCTTGAAGATAGACCTACGTTGGAAAGTAAGTCTAGTGAAAGAGCTCAGGCTTCCCTTATGAGAATGCAGTCAAGAAGAAAAAGTAAGTCTGTTAGAAATATTCTGGCTATTGCCAATCATAACATTCGGTTACAGTCTCCGGATACTATAAATACTACCATCAACTCTGGAACGTCGATGTCTACTCCAGCTTCACCTCTTCCAAATCATTCCAATCTCACCAAACAATTGTCTCATGATATCAGCATTAAACATGGAGACGTCATCACTCCACCCACGTTGCGAACTAGTTTGTCTTCAGGGAACATTGAAGCTCTTAGCTTTCCAGATCAAGATAATGAGAGTGATCTTCTTAATAGTGAGACTGATGAACAAGAAGAAAATATGGTCTATCTACCACTCGATGATCAATACGAAAATCTAGTTGATCAGTTATTGGTCCAGTCTTTAGAAGACTGTGACATTCATAATGATAAGGACAACTGGCATACCATCCTCAAAAGAATTTTGAGTCCAATTAATAACCTCAAATTAACAGATACTCTAGACATCAAGCAGTACGTCAAGATCAAGAAAAATTTAGGAGGTAAAATCGAGGACACATGTATTGTCGATGGGTTGTTTATGACCAAAAACATCGATTCTAAGAGAATGGCTTCCCGGATTGAAAATCCCAAAATAGCTTTATTAATGTTCCCAATAGAATATTTGAAACAGAAGCAACAGTTCATCAGCTTAAGAATTGTCCATTCACAACAAGCCGTTTACATTACCAACTTGGTCTCACGGTTGATTTCTTTAGAACCTGATATCGTGGTAGTTGGTGATAGCGTCTGTGGATTAGCTGAAAAGCTTCTAGAAGAAGCCAACATCACCGTTATATCGAACGTCAAACCCCAAGTGGTTGAACGTATCAGTAGGTACACCAAAGCAGATATATTCCAGTCCATTAATGACCTTTTTTTCAAGAAAGGAATATTGGGTACCTGTAAGTTGTTCGAAGTTCGTAAATATTCTTGGAAGAACTCAGTGAAAACTTTTACGTTCTTCACTGGAAGTGATATTGAATCAGGGTTCACGATATGTCTAAGAGGAGGAGATGAGGACTTACTTAATAGTGTGAAGTATGCCGCAGAGACTACCATATCGGCAGTTTTGAATGCCAAGTTTGAAAAAGGTTTGTTTGAATCCCATCGCATCAGCTATATTGAAACAAAAGATAATCCTACTCTTGATCTCCTTAAAAAGCTTAACCACTTGAGAGAGCAAGAAGATACTGCAAATAATGATATGTTAGCTTCATGTAATTCTGCTCTTGACACTCATGAAATCGGGAACTACATCAAGCTTTTCAATGATAGAAAAATCAGTATATCTCCTGCGGTCAAGTATGAGCTTCCTTTTCCTTTGCTCAATGTTGTTGAATCGTACGAAAGGTTTTGTGAATTTTATCATAGCAACAAGGTTATACAAGAAGCAACTAATGTGGATGAAATCGATATTAGCCATTTTGAGCTACTCCGTTTCAAGCCTGAGGATCTAACTGGACTCCCTAATGGTAAGGATAACTTATTGTCTATCTTAAAATTTGCCAGCAAGTATCATATCAACAGTCTTCATCAAGATTTTCAATCTAGAATTCGAGTTTGGTCTAGCTGTATGAAATACACCTCGTACCAATTATATCCCTTATTCCATAAGAAGCTTCATTTCTTACATTCTACTGTATCTATAAAACATGCCACTCCTTGTAGTGGACCGAACATCACAGTTGTTGAATATTACACCGATAATGATAAATCCCTTGGGTGGTATTTGGATCAGATATTTCGAGAATCAAGTAGACTTTGCGATGAATGCCAAGAGCCTATGTTAAATCATTATAAAACTTATGTGCATGGAAACACTAAAATAGACATGATCATTGAACAGTATGATAACTTCTCTTACGATAGTGATTTTAAAGGTAAAAATCAAAGAGTTATGTGGAGTAGTTGTAAGCAATGTCAACATTCCACTCCTATTGTGACTATGTCGGATGCAGCTAGTTGTTTGTCCATTGGAAAATTTCTTGAATTGTGCTTCTGGGGAAAAGATGTTTTAGTTTACGATAAGATTTGCCCTCATGACTTCTTTCAGAATCACATAAGATATTTTGCCTTTAATCACCTAGTAATAAGAATGGAATTTTCAAAAATTGACAACTATGAAGTTGTCGTTCCCAAGAAGAAGTTGGAATTCATTCCTGAAATTGATATAAAGCTCAAAACTGAAACATTCAAAACCATTCAAACAAAAACTAATATTTTTTTCCAAAGTATTTACAAACGTCTTAATCGTGTTAAGGTGGATACCTTCGATAAGGCTGAAGATGGAATTAAGAAGGTTCAAGAATTGAAGACTACCTTAGACACCCAAATACAAAATGTGAAGGACAAAACGTTAGAGTTGTATAACTCCACCCCTCCTACGGTATATTTGCCTCTCAATGCCATTTTGAGAGATCTTCAGGAGTTGGGAGTTGAATGGGATAATGAGTTCAACGAGTTTGAAAAGAATTTCTTACCTACAGAAAATGAAATTACAAAAATTACTCAGTTCCACTTGAGAAATTTTTTGATGGATAAGTATAGTGAAGGGAAGACCAAAGAAGTCGAACTCAATGACATGTCGAAGCCAATGACTGATTTTAATGATGTAGGAGAAAAAAGTGAACTCGAAGATAAGGAGCAAGAAGATAATGGAAATAAGAGCGATTTTCCCCAGCCTTCTATTAAACCGTCAAACAATAGTACGTCTAATATGGTTGACAAGATCCAACGAATGGAGCACCTTCTTGAACAGGAGGCATTTAATGATCCGAAATCAATACCGGAATCTGATGATAGCAAACCTACACAGAGCAAAGTCCAGGATTTGGCTAAGTACTACAACGAAATGAACTTCAATCAATTGTCCAAAGAATTTAAAGAAAGAAGAGAAAGAGAATTATCCGAAAAGCGATCCCATAATAAAATAAAGGCTTTCCCGATCATGACATCCAAACCTATTGTTGAAATTTATAATAAGATCGAAGATGTTGTGGATGTTGAAGAAAGCAACGATTTTCCTCGCCGAGTGAGTAAGAAACCAACCGAGGAGATTAAACTTGAAGACCCAAAGCGAGCAGAGGCAGAGGATGAAGTAAGGCTGGATGGTGATAAACAAGTTAATAGTGAATCTAAAGATAAGTTGGATATTCCTCAACCAGAAAAAAATTCTCTTCTCAAGTCTTTAACTAACTTCTGGGCTGATAGATCGGCTACACTTTGGGACCCATTGGAGTACCCTCTTGACTCTACCGAACATACATTTGCTGATCACGACGTTATCGTAAGAGAGGATGAGCCCAGTTCATTGGTTGCATTCTGTTTGTCATCGAATGATTATAAACAGAAAATCAAGGCGATGAAAGAAGATGTTGAAGGAGAGGATTTCAATGATGAAGATGAAAATATTGAATTAAAAGAGCTCAACAATAAGAAACTCGATAATTTCAGTAAAATAGAAAAGAAATTTAAAAAGAGTATGAATCCAGCAGCAAACTCTGGAGGTGTCAATGAAATTGAACAAGTTATGACGAAAAATAAATCGAACCATTTGAAATATCAATATCTAGATGGTAACACTAATCTTTCGTGTAAGATTTTTTACAGTGAACAATTTGAAGCATTCAGAAAGAGTTGCGGAGCAAATGAATCATTCATCCAAAGTCTCTCGAGATGTATTAAATGGGATTCTAAAGGAGGAAAAAGTGGGTCTAACTTTTTGAAAACTTTGGATGATAGATACATTGTGAAAGAATTATCCAAATCTGAGTTGGAATCTTTTGTTTCAATTGCACCATTTTACTTCAAGTATATTTCCCAGTCTATGTTTAATTCATTGACAACGGCCATTGCTAAGATCTTTGGGTTTTACCAGATTTACATCAAGAACTCTATCAATGGTAAAACTATTAAGATGGATTTCTTAATAATGGAAAACTTATTTTACAATCACAACACCACTAGAATTTTTGATTTGAAGGGATCAATGAGAAACAGACATGTGCAACAAACAGGAAAGGAAAATGAAGTGTTGCTTGATGAAAATATGATTGAGTATATATATGAAAGTCCGGTATTTGTTAAAGAACAACTGAAAAAATTGCTTCGAGGATCGCTTTTCAATGACACATCGTTTCTCTCGGCCATGGACGTAATGGATTACTCATTGGTGATTGGAATTGACGATTCCCTGAAGAAGCTTTACATTGGTATCATCGATTGGTTAAGAACATTTACTTGGGATAAAAAAGTTGAAAACTGGGTCAAAGGTAATAGTTTGGTTGGGAAAAAAGGCAAGGATCCTACAATTGTAACACCCAAGCAATATCGTATTAGATTTAGAGAGGCTATGGAGAGGTATATCTTAGAAGTTCCCGATATATGGTATGAAGGAAGGTGATTCAATAGCCACACTTTTGAAGTAACTTCGCCTTGTTTAAGACTTTGCTATGATGTGGTCCTTGGCATATGTAGTATATGCCCATTATGGTATATATTTTTGATGTATATGTAATAAACTGCACTTTTGTACAAGTGACTTAGAGATACGTATCCGACTTATATAAAGCAGTAAAATACAACCTTCAAATTCTTTTTGTGGTTATTTTTTACGACGTTTCATTGCATTTGTAAACTCTGGCCGAACAATTGACTAGGCATTTTTCATGATATCGCTACATTTACGAGAACGTCTTTTTATGCCTCGCTTAAGAAGTATCGTTCGGAGATAATACCAGAATTCCGATCAGTACATTACAGCACTCACCATATAAAAGCGTAGCCATACTTCAATGTATTTTGCCCCAATTTTTTTAGAAATAGCCAGGAATTGGTCTGTTCCTAGCTATGGCACCATTTACACGTTTTGGTGTTGCCACAGTTGGTGAATTGTTCCTGCGGCTGTTTTTCCCCTATGGGGCATTGGACTAGCTTATCTTGCATAAAGCCGAGAAACGATTATCTATCTTGGAGTTTCGACTCTTGGAAGAATGATTTCTTGGAGGCCGGCCTTATCGATTCTTGGATATCTGCTGGAGTCTTGTAAACTGTAGATAAATTGTGGAAATCGCCATAATTTTAATCTCATCAGTATTCAAGATTTACATTATCAATTATGGGCGATTTTAAAGATACCAAATACGTTTCGGAGATTGATGTTGAATCTTTGAATGTATCCAGTAAGGACAACGGTACAAATGAGTTGAAAACTGATTTACATGAACGTCATATTTCTATGATTGCAATTGGAGGTGCCTTGGGTACGGGGTTAACCTTGGGGACAGGAAGTTCTTTGGCTAGTGGAGGACCTGGATCTATATTTCTTTCGTATACGTTGATTGGGAGCTTGGTCTTTATCGTTTTAAATGCTGTTGGTGAAATTGCTGCTTTCGTACCTACAACGGAAACTTTTGTTGGCTACGCTACTAGGTTTGTCGATCCAGCATTAGGCTGGGCCTTTGGTTGGAGTTATGTAATTAAAATTTTCATAAGTACTGCTAACCAGTTTGTGGCAGCAAGTTTGATTATTTCATACTGGCTGGACTTGAATCCAGGGGTTTGGATCACCATTCTTATTATTGTGTGTTTGTCAATCAATTTGTTGGGGGTCAGATACTTTGGAGAGTTTGAGTTTTGGTTATCGTGTATAAAAGTTATTACCATCTTAGCTCTTATTCTTATTTGTTTGGTCATTATGTTAGGAGGAGCTCCTGATCATGATAGAAGAGGTTTTAGATACTGGAAAAACCCTGGTGCTTTTAAGCAGTATACAGGAGTCGGCGGTGATACTGGACGGTTTGTTGCTTTTGTGTCTTGCTTAGTTAACAGTGTGTTTGCTTATCTTGGAGCGGAATTGGTTGGTATTACTACAGGAGAAAGCAAAAATCCTCGTAAGTCTATCTCTAAAGCAGTGAAGTTGACTTTTTATCGAATTGTGCTATTTTATTGTGTTTCGGTATTATTATTAGGGTGTTGTATTGCGTATAATGATCCAGCCTTAATTGCAGCCGTTGGATCAACAACATCTGCATCAGCCAGTCCTTTCGTGGCGGCCATGGTGAATGCCAAAATCAAAGGATTGAATCACGTCTTTAATGCAGCCTTTTTATTATTTGCATTTAGTTCTGGTAATACTGACTTCTACGTTAGTGTTCGAGCCCTTTATGGACTTAGTACTCGAGGCCAAGCACCCAAGATTTTCCTTAGAACGTTTAGAGGGGTGCCATTTTATGGGCTTGGATTGGCATTTTTATTTTCTTTATTGGCATTTATGGCAGTTTCTACCGGATCATCAGAAGCTTTCCTGTACCTTGTGAGTTTTCTTTCAATGTATGGGTTATTGACATGGATCACGATATTGATTACCCACATCAGATTCAGAAAAGCACTCCAGGCCCAGAACATCCCACTTAGTGAGCTACCATTCCAGGCACTTGGAGGCATTGTATCTTCGTATGTTGCGTTGTTCTTATTGTGTATTGTGGCACTAATCAAGAACTTCACAGTTTTTATCGGCGATGGTCCATTCCAGTATAAGACATTTATCACGGGATACCTTCCATTACCGGTTTACATAAGTATGATCTTTGGGTATAAGTTTATTATGAAGACTAAGATGGTGAAGCCAGAGGAAGCGGATCTTACCAGTGGACGGTCTAGAGGCGAAGAACTAGAACAGGCAGCAATTGAAAAACAAGCTGTACGGAATTATGACAATGTGTTTAAAAAGGCATACCGGAACTGTATTGGGTGGGTGTTCTAGACAAGTAGGAGTAAGTAGATATGATGTACAGACGGATGTAATTAGTGTAGAGACAAGTGAAGAGTTAACTAAAGAGACAAGTGGTCAATCTACCATCGAGAGTGTTTTACCAGAAATGTCTGGATTGAGACTTACAGAGTATCGGACATGGCAATGAGAGCTTCCATTGGCACCAATTCAGCAAGCCGAATAAAATGACTGAGACCGCAGTTGTCGTTTCAGTCCAATTGGTAGAGTAGAAAGCATTCCAAGGGAACAGATTCAGCAATATTTCGTCAATGTAAAGTCAAAATTGGCGAAATATCAGAAAAGAGACAAAAATGTACTTTTTCACATTTTCCCAAAAACGTGCAAAAACACCCCAAACACCTCAAACACCATACTACATTCTAAGATTCACCAACCACCAACACCTTTGACTTCGTCTACTTCAGGTTCTGTTCACGTAAAACACGTTTAGCTGGATCAACTTCATGAATAAATTTGCAGCCCAAATCAGGCAGTGCCAAATCAAGACCAGATAAGAGCGCTGGGACCGTTCCCGCCCAATTAGGCAGCCCGAGCCTCAACGGTTTAGCACCCACCCAACCACCACCTACGTCCAGTTCCGTAGCCAAACTCGACCCCTTCGACCTCCATGCTGTGCTGCAACCCGTGCTGACACCACGCAGAAGGCCGCCGAACGCTGCACCGGACGGCATGGTGCTACGGCATGGTGCTACGGCATCTAACGTCAAAAGCAGTGTACTGGTGCTGGTGTACGGGCCTAGATTATTTTGTGGTTTATTTTTTTCGTTTTCAGCCCTGCCGCGTGTTTTGGTTTGGCACAATAAATGGTCGTGTCCCGCCCCAGCAAGCCCAATGTTTATTACCCCTATCGCCTTTTAGCCGTGCGTGGGCAGCACCAAAAAGGAAACCCACCTGATCCACACCCAATTTATAGTAGCCCCCTTGGAAACTTGAAAAACGGGCTTGCAAAGTGAATAAATTGTGAGTATTGAAATAACCGTAGGATTTCGTTCGTTATGGCTGGGTTTTTTCATTTCAACACGATATCGTTGGTGCTAATTTTAGTGGCCTTGGTGTTCCTTATATTGTCAACCATATCTGTGCCTGTTGTTTCCAGTTTTAAATTAGCTGCTACTTCTTCATATCAATATGGAATTTTGGGTTACTGTAAAGGCAGCAGCTGTGAAAATGCCATGTATCCTTACTCTCCAGGAGACCTTGACACCAGTGTGACTGATTGGGTGTTTGCCAAATCTACAAGAAACAACTTGGCTAAAATTTTCATCTTGTGTCCGATTGCTGCTGGGTTCAACCTCATTACGCTGGTTTTGATTGTTATCAGTCATTTTGTATCGGTGACTGTGGTTCTTGTTGCTCTTGTATTCAATATAATTGCATTTATCTTGTCCACCATCACCGCTATCATCGTTATCCTCGTGTTCTATCCTCACGTTCAATGGACCGGTTGGATACTCATTGGTGCTGCTGCTGCTGACTTGATTTCAATTGTGTTCCTTTTGCTTTGCTTCAAATTGAAGCGTGACCTGGACTCCGAAGTGGATTCTGACGATGATAACAACAATTCGCTCTCGAACCCAACTTACAACGACTTGACCAAATTCGATGACAAATTTAGTGGTGGTGCTGGTTATAACCCAACCTCCACTTTCGGCGTATCGAGAAACATCGACGACTCTAGCTCTATTTCTAAGGATTATGAATACAAAGCTTCAAGACCCGCTTACACTACCACGGTTTCTAAAACTTTGTCAAATTCCTCTGTTTACAATTCAAACCCTCAGTTGGCTAATGACTTTACTCAAAAACCTGGTTCCAGCAATCTTAATGGCTCAAATACTCAAGTCAGTAACTCAAGCTATTATGAAGATGCAAGAATGGTTAATGGTCCTAATACTCCCGTGTCTGTAAAACAACAAATGGCTCCAAATTTGGTTCCAAAAGTTGCTACTCCAACTAACGAAGCTCCTTACCCTCTGTCCCCTGCTGATTCTTCTTATCCAAGATCTAATGCTTATGGTCAATCTTCTAACCCTGGCTATCCAAATACAGGTTCTGGTTATCAACCCCAATCCAATCGTGGTTACCAAAATCCATCTTCATTCCAGTACAATCCTGCTAATTACGGTGTTTTCGAACATCATCCAGAAGTTGAAGGTCATAAACCTTTCACAGAATTAGACGATGAAGAACAAATCAATCATCAAAGACAAAAATCAATTGAAATGGATTCTGATAATGATTCTGATTTTACTAGCGTCAGCCAAAGAGCTCCAAACCCAAGATATTATCCTGCTCCTCAATATCAAGGTTATAATCCTGTTCCTCAACAACAACCTCCACAACAGCAACAAGGTTATTTCCCAGCTCCTCAACAATATCAACCAGCTGCTCAACCTTACTATAATCAAGTCCAAAGCCCTGCCATTCCTCCACCTCAACCAAGAGGTCCAACCGTCAGCGACAGTGTATTACAAAATAACCCTGACTTTGCTGTTGGTGGATTGGCTTCAAAACGTAGGGCATACGGTGGTCCAGTAAGACCAAATGCATCCAAATTTGGTGGAATGCCCGGAGTACCTCCTCCAGGCCAAAGAAGAAATGGAAGCGGAGGAAACGCTGGTCAAATGAGAGATGGTCCCTACGGGATGCTTAGATAAATAATAATGACAAGTGGTTAGAATGTCTGTCATTCTTTTCTTTATATATTTGTATTATTAGATAGATTGATTTACACGTGATTTACTTTAAGTAATGAAGATTATAGAGTTGTGACTCGGGTTGATCAATCGAAGGCCTTTCTGGATCAGTAGCAGCAGCCGGAGTATCAGGTTTGGGTTCAGGTTTGGGATCTTTTGCAGGGGCAGGAGCAGAATGAGAACTAGAGTGGCCAGCCGTTAATAACACCAAAACTACCATCACAAACACCAGAAGAGCCAACAATAGAATGATTTTACATCTAGTGGTTCTCTTCTGGTAACCTTGTGCTTTATTTAATTCACGGTCACTACTCTTTAAATCCTGGACTGTATTAGAGATGTTGAAATCGATCCGGTCCAATACACTTCCTTGGTCGATTATAAGAGACTCCATTTCTTTGAAGATGGTCGAAATCTCAAGAATTCCCATGGCAATCTTGGATATTTCTCGTTCCCGTTCCTGTAGGATGGAATTGTTAGTTTGAAGTTGAGTCTGAGTTTGCTTAAGTACCTCCCGTGAGTAATCCTCAATATTCTTAGACTGTTCTTCATCTTCGATTAGATTGAATGACGAAGAGTTGGCCGTTGACAAGAGTTTGTCTGACTCGTTCTGATCTTCGTCTTCGTCTCGTAAAAACTTGATATAGTTGTTTTGTAAATTACGGAAAATTAGCGATTTCTCTTGTATCTTCAATGCATAGTTTTTTTTGAAATTTTCAAGAATCATTATTTCATTGTCATTGTAATTGAGCTTTAACCTCTGGTAGTTCTTCTGTAAGAATTCGAATTTCTTAATAAGTACGTAGCATGCTTCAAACTTCTTAGTAATGTCATAATTTAGATCTTCTAGCTGTCGTTCCAACTTCCCCTTTTCATTATGAGAAGTGATCAACAATTTCTTGTAAAGACCCCCGAGTTCGTCGGTTTTGTGCTTAATGGTGGCAAGATTAACATCTAATTCGTTGGAAATATCAAATATCGATGGGGCCATTGACTTCATTTCAATATCCTGGTCTTCTTGGCTTTGGCGGGGGCGTTTACTACTGGATTTACGATGTCCAATTAATCCTTCTTCTTCTTCTACCAAAGTATCGAATCTCGAGTTCAACAACCCCCCTTGGCCTTCCCGTGGAACTGTCCGACGATACGACAAGTATAGATTGGTTCGATCCCGGAACATGGCTATTTTATTTCTTTACTAGTAGTTGCTGATTTGCTTATATTATGGCAGTGCGGCCTAAATAGGCCGTTCTTGGTCTTAACTATGGGCAGAATCTACAACTTGAATTATCGCTTACTCATTAACGTTGGTATTGAATATATACATAGATATGAATATGACGGTCTAATGACCTTTTTTCTTTTTGTTCATGAAGTGTAGATTGTGCAAACTCAAACTTGATGATGACTTAACCGGACCTGGATTTCCTAAGGCTGCACTTCGATCTGATGCGCTACTACTAGGCATTCGGATGGATCCAGTCAGATGCCCGTGAAGTAAACTAGACGGTAAATCATGGACTTTGTATGTCGAAGATACAGGAGATGTCGAGAGTGGAGTGTGGGCCGAACTCAAGGATGCAAGGTTGGTATGCGATACGTTTCTAGAGTTGACTGGTGATGAACCATTCGATAAACTCAAAAAGTTGGCGTTGGAGCCTCTAGATTTACTTCTAGAATGTCCAAGGGATTCTCCGGTATTAGATCTTGATAATGTGCCAATGGACTTCTCGTAGTTCTTATTGATTTGTGTCAAATCAATATTGGACCCGGGTAAAGGTGGTTCGTACGCTGGTGAAAGAACTTCGTCCAGTGCTTCACTTCTCATGGCCTGGGAATAAGATGGAACTTTAGAAAGGTTCAGCTGTTTGTGTAAGTTTGTATCTGAATTGACTCTTGAAAGATGAACCGGCGGCGACTGTAAGCCCGGTGTAGCCAATGCATTAGAAGATGGTGACATAATGAAAGGTCCAGAAGTACTTCCATCATATGATCCAACATGATTGAGAATAGGTCTTCCTCTTGTAAGGTAATCACCAGCTGATGTGTCGTTTTCCCCATCAAGATTAAATATAGCCCTGTCTCTTGGTGTTGAAACAACAGAATCGGCGTTGTCACCAGATTCTTGAAGCTGTCTTTGTAAACTAAGTTGACGCAAATTCTCATTTAACTGAACAGAGTCAAGGGGAGACATTGAAAAATGACTTTGAACTTCTGAAGACCGACTGTAAGCATTTCTTGGGGTAGCAGAACCAGAAGTTGCAGGAGAGTCGATAGGGGAGATATCGGACCATAATCTGTCATAAATATGCTTTTCATATAGAGGAGGAGCAACCATACCAGTGAATGAAGTGAAAGAATTTGCATTAGACCTAATTTCCGGTGAGCCACCATTGGAATTGTTTGGTACTCCAAGTTGGTTTAAACTAGTATGACTGGCACTATGAGGGTCTGTAGTGAACAACAATTCTTCTTCAAAATTATCACTATCGTTAGCACCAGGTAAATGCTGTAAATCGACTGATGAAGAACTGGACTTAACACTTGCATTGTCTACTTGCTCATCATATCTGGCTTTAATGGTAACAAACGGAGAAATGAAAAGGGATACCGGTAAAGAAGCACGAAG
This sequence comes from Metahyphopichia silvanorum, assembly GCA_030574095.1. Taxonomy (NCBI): domain Eukaryota; kingdom Fungi; phylum Ascomycota; class Pichiomycetes; order Serinales; family Debaryomycetaceae; genus Metahyphopichia; species Metahyphopichia silvanorum. Next base: position 120,902 of record JAJMEK010000021.1, read on the forward strand.
TTCAGATACATGCCCATCTGGATTAATCAATCCAATAACAAACTTAAGCTTATGACGAACTTTCATATGGGTTTGAATATCACAATCTTGAGTACATTTCGAAAGACTAGGAGGGACCCTTAAGAATGTTTCAACTTCCCATTTATCCATTTGAAATTGTGGATCGTCTTCTTTAGGTTTAGGGATTAACTTCTTGCATACGATTCTTTCATCGTTATTTGGAGGAGGGATGTATCCCACATATGAGTAAAGTTCTACCAAAGAAATTTTGATATCCCCCAACCGAAGTCCTTTCATGAGAGGCACCAACATGAAACTGATTGGAGTTCCAGAACCGATGGCAATGGCTTTTGTAGGAGTGTTGAGAGAATATTCCACCTTTTTAGGCCAGGTATTATCGACAGCCACTGTTTCAGAGAGTTCAACAGCATCCGTGGTCAAAGTTCTGATGACCCTAACATGTTTCTTGGCCACCATAGGATTGTGGAATTTACCCTTATCTATGGTTGCTTCTAACTTGTAAACTACAGATCCACCGGGTAATCCTTCCACTGATTCTGGCATATTACCTGGTAGAACAGCGGAGAATGGGATTTCATAGTTTCCTTGAACAAGGGTGTGGTTATTCTTAGAGCCTGCGGATGAAGCATGTAAGTTATTGAGATTGGTGGAGCTTGTAGAATGGAGGTTGGTGAAGGAAGAAAGGTGACTTAAATTACTGGAGGACTTGGATCTGATTGAATGGCCTAAGCCTTTGATGGAAGCAGATGAATGGGTTCTTGATAAAGGGGCTGGGCCACTATTGGATACACTACCACTTGAGGTGTTAGTCATTATTGAAGCCAGAGTATTTGAGGAGTTATCGTAAAGATTGTTGAGGTACTTATTAATTTCAGCAGCGTCCCACACGTAGTCATATACTTTTTTTTCGAATTTAGAAGGTTTTTGATACGAGCCTTTAGGAGTACTGACGGTATCAGACCAACTAAGCCGAAGCGTTCCGTATAAACGAATAGAAAGTTTCTTGATCGTGAACGGTTCATTTACTGATAGCACGATTTTACCAGAAAGTAAAGCAGACCCAGCATTATGTTCAGATCCCTTTAGGACAATGACATCATGATCATTTTTTAGGCGGATATCAAATAATGATGCCTGTTTATTAGCTTGTTTCTTAGCCATGCAATCAACTTATAGATGAGTATAATATGATCTTGATATTTGATATATCGGAATCAAGAAAAAGAACAAGATGGTTGTAGAAAAAGATAAATAAATGTTAGGGCCGAGTTTTTCCGGTTGGGTTTCTTTTTCCTGTAGAAAATAATATTAGATATCCAAAAATGGTCGACTCCGAGAGATGAGCAGATAAGATTTGCACCGGGAGAAAAGAGCAGTTGCCACGAGGATTTGTCTAAGTACAAGTGCTGGATTAACACGATCAGATGAATATGAAAAAGTTAAACCCCACGATTGATCGATCGAGTGAATATAAGCCAGAAAAAAGAAACGTGTAAAGGGTTCCCGGAGCATCAGCGTTCGGAAAAACACCGCCGGTGCGCACGTGACCCAGCGTCTCCGGGGTTGGGTCCTCCATTACCGACAGAAGGCTGTACGGGTTTCCAGCAAGGAACATGTGTATACACGTAGTATGGCGTAGTAGTGGGCATCAAGGGGTTAACTGACAGGCAACCAGTCGTGGGATGGCCATTTACTTATGGGTGTGGATCAGGACGTGAAGGGCGATTGGCTGCGACAAGAGCGTAGGAGGATGCCTTGATCCTGCCTTATCAAGGCTTATTCAGGAATATGTGATTATAACTAGGAGGGCTTGAGGCAGATTCTGGGCGAAGTCGATGCTAAAAGTTGTGGTTTTGGTGGTAACCGATCGATTAATGCCTGTGATTTAGCCGAAGTACTTGATTTATCGCCAATCGCTCACAGAGGTGCAAAAATAGCATATTTTTTATTTATGGACTTATTTACGTGTTAGTGTTAGTGTCAGATCGGCGTCTAGATGCTGCCTAATTAGTTACTCTTGTTACTACGTTAACGGTAGTGTTAGGGTCAAAACTTGGCAATACTGGCTACGTAGTAAATATAGTACAGGGGAAGGGCCCATACGAGGCTGCGACCTCCGTTGTAAGGCAGCCTGGAACATGATGTCTAATTTAGTCACATTCCATGACAAAAAAAATGGAGCATTCCCGATGGAAAATGATGAAGACCAGCGACTTCAACCGTTTTACTTCTATATCCGTTGACGAGAATCTACATTCTCCATTCATCAATAGATGCTCGCCTACCAAAACTAGTACTGCATGCCAACCATCGGAATGTAACAACTAAGCAATAAAATAATAAAACCGCATGGTTCAAAAACTCTAATCACAGGACAGTTCACCTATCAACCACGCATGCTGGAACGAACCTTCTTTCATGCCCGTAACTTTATAAAATTTACGCTTTCTTCCTTTGGAGCAGTTGTAAATAGTGACGATTTACGAGCCAGCACTTCTGGTTTAACCGTCGTAGAAACCTCAAAACAATTGTAGTTTAGCCATTCCATTTAATCTCGTGTGACAATCTCTACTTGTTATACCCCGTAATTATCTAACACAATCCCAAACTAGGTTTAAGCATAGGTACTAACCAGCAATTCCCGGTTAGCCAGGATTACTTCAACCCTGGGTCACGTGCATGGGCTCGGATTTGCAGCCATAAATATCGCCTAATTCGGTGCGTCCCCCAAAATGGATACCTAAACCAGCCATTTCTTCTATTTCATGGTGCCAGCTTTTTTTAATAACTAACAATGAAATAGCAGCTGGTCATAAGTGCGTAGAATCTCATCTGCCTCGTTGTTTTTGTTAAGTTCGTTTGCATATTTAACTATTAATAAAGTGCTTGCTTGCTTGTCTGAAAACTACATTCCTAATTGGGGATTCAAGTTGAAACCATTTTAGTGGCTGGTCATTTTGACATTTGAACTTTTATCAATATATATATATCTAATTACAGCCACCAGGGGTAGACAGGGCTTTTCTTCAAGCGAACCATCCGTCAATACTCAACGACGTTAATTTTAATAAAATAACAAAAAGGCTCCCAATCTCATCATCATCTTTAGTCCTTCTTTCTCTTCTTCTCTTTACTCACCCCCAGTCCATCATTAGTACCTTTTATCTCTTTGCATATTTCATTTCTTGTTTGCATTAATTATTCTTATGAGTTATCCTTTTGTTTCCTCCAATGCAACTCAACCTTTAGAGTATGATGATAGCCATAATACATTTTATGATTATAATCCTTATCAACATGGGAATAAAAGAGCCAAATTACTGTTAAGTCGTTCTTCATCTTCATCATCAACATCCTCCCAATCATCATTGTGTAATTTAAACAGAAAGCTTTCAATTGATAGTCTTCCTGACTTAACTAGTGATGAAAATACTCCATTATCATCTCCAATAAATCATTTGGGTCACAAATATGTATTTCTTCCCGACCCTCCAATTTCCAAACAGAATTTCCTTTCCAAATTACTAAAGGCTAGAGATGATCCTGAGCCTTCATCTCACTTGAAATCAGAGACAAGATCTTCTCCATTTGACATTCCTGAACTTGTTCATAAGATCGTGAAGTACGTTGAAGAAGATACCCTCGTATTACCACAAGAATCAACTCCAATAAGACGGAAACCTTTGAGTTTCAATCATGCATTTTTGATCCATGGTGATAAAGATCTGGCTCTGGAAGCTATGGTTCAAGATCACAATTTGCTGCATCTTTCCAATCAAAATAATAACACGGGTCTGTTATATAATTTATTACAGGTTAATCGGTTATTTTATGATATTTCTTTGGACATTCTTCATGAAAAGTTGTATTTTGATGATGAAACAAAATTTCTTAAGTTCATCAGATATCTTCAATCAAGGAGTGATGATCTACCAAAGTTACAACCAAAACTATTTATCATGCATAAATTGTATTCAGTTAAGCAGTCTGTTATTGATATTTTGAAACAAAAAATTGACTTTAGTAAATGTGAATGGTTGGAAATTTACATGTGTCCAAAGATTTACCCAAGCATTGAGTTTTTAAACAGTAATCTTAAAAAAATTGTCATAACCGGATCTAAAAAGTTAGATGATGAATTCCTTATTAAGGTATCTCAAATTTGTATTAATTTAGAAATACTAGACGTCAGAGCATGTGAAATGATCAGTGATGGAGGCGTATATCATATTGGATCAAGATGTACTAAATTACAAAATATAAATGTTGGTAGAAAGAACAAAGGATCTCTCATAACAGATATAAGTATCAACAAACTCATAAAGAACAATCGTCAATTGAATACTGTCGGTTTAGCTGGGTGTTATATTAGTGATCGGTCGATCTGGGACTTAGCAATATATTGTGGAGAATCTTTGACGAGATTGTCAATTAACAATTGTCCTTTAATTACGGATCAATCAATTCCAGTGATCTTACAGAATAACTATTATTGGCCAAACCTTTCAGTGTTAGAGATTCGATTCGTTTACAAAATTACCGAGTTTCGCCCATTGATCGAATTCAAGAGAAGACAAGAATATAAAGGAATTTCAATCCTTATCGAAGTATGTGAGGAGTTAATGCTTCGCTGGAGACAACAAGAATTAGAGATGGATAAGATCATCAGTGAACGTATCTTCCTGGATATACTCACTTGGGTTAACCTGGGAGATGACGATGTTCATTATGAGGATCTTCAAGAACTTCGTAGAAAGATTCGTACATAGTCAAATCAACATAATCTAGTTAATTCAGACCATATATTGTATTTGCAAACTGCAAACGATTACTTTGCTTTTGCGCCATCTTAAAAGGTATGAAATTTGTACCCTAAATAAGTTATTAAAGAGCTTACTTGACCTAAAAAATGATTAATATCCTTTTCCAGTGATTATATGTATCGTAAAATCATATAAGTGAAAACGAACCTTTGTTTGTGTGGAATTCATGTAGTTTTATGGAGTCTGGTGCCTTTCGCCATATCCACAAAAAGATACCTGATTATATACTTAGACTAGACATCAGATATCCATGCAGAGAAGAGAAATATTTCATTAGATATATGGTCAGGCTACATCATTTTAAGCTTGTTGAACTAACACGCTTGTCATAAAATAATATTAATAAATCATATATTAGGTTTTTAAAGTATCTAGGGGCAGAATCAAAAGAAATAAATAACGAAGTCATGCGGATATTAGGACATTAGTTCAAGGATAGTTTGAATTAAATTTGAATCTTATAACCGAATATGACACCATACGTAACCAGTTCACATGGCTTTAAAGGGGTCAGCTTCGGTCCTGGATCCTATTACTGTTGTACTGACTGCTGTGATTTTTTTCATTCTTGACTCTGTTTTTTATCGTATCGTACCATTCATCAATTGATTGGTTGTTGTGAATGGCTATAATTATAATGGTCATATTGTCAAATCCTACTCCGGTAATACTGGAGGCCATTGAAATACTATCATTTAGGATGTACTCTGTGATGTGATTTAATTTCCAATCATCTGCTATTTTATTTCGTATTATGCTGGTCAATTGCGTATTGGTATAGCAGTCCCAAATCCCATCACATGCCAAAATGATGAATTCTGGTTGTTTTAAGTAACTCAAGTCATAAACTAGTAAGTCGGGTTCAACACTCACCTGAAACAATTCAGGAGGTAAATGAACCAAATCATGCTTGAAATACTTTCGGTTGGCTTCCATGTATCTATTATTAGTATTGTTGACGGAGTTTGATAGTTCAAGAAATGGGAATTTGAATTTAAAGTCTCCGAACGCCCTTGAAAGTGCCAAAATCTCGTTTACCCTACCGTTGACCACGTAACCTCCGCTATTTTCAATTCTAACGCGTTCTCCCATGGTTGAAGGCTTATGGTCAAAGGAGAGAGTTTTGGAGGCACCCCCATTGAGGCACATGATAGATCTGGAGTCCCCAGTGTTTGCCACGATGATGTATTTATTAGCGATGATGGTGGTGATTATGGCGGTTGAACCACAATTCAACGAGTTTTCTTCGGGTAAATCATGATCCACTTGAAAGAAACTGTCTTTGATCAAGTTCATATAATCACCCAACTTCTGATTGGCCTTGGGTGTACTTTTCAAGTACTGGTTGACATTCTTAAATATTATCGAGGGAAGAGCATCTCCAATATAATCAGCACAGTCTTCACCTCCATGGCCATCAAAAACGCCGAAAACTGCCAAACTTTCATCTTCGTTGATCTTGACGTTGTGAGCGTCCTCCATGGTCATTCGGTACCCTTGCATGGAGCCCACAGAATACGTTAGCGACTCAAATTGGCGGTAATCCAATGTTTTATCCTCTATAGGATGCGATAGTAATTGACCCATGGTCCAATAAGTCCTCGATATTACTTAATTGATAATACAATAATTCTAAACCACGCAATGATCTTGTTTGTTCTTTTTTCAACCAACAAATTTTCCATTCAACTATTTGTCGTTGTAGGGTCACGCTGGCTAGGTGTTGTTAAGATAAAAGGTAAGATAAAAGGGAGTGCGGTTTTACTCCACAAAGAAAGCCTGGTGCTGCTACTTGCGACTGCGAATTGGCACTGTGCTATAAATAAGCGTCTTTTTGCTGCAGTTTTAGCCCAACCATCATTTTCACAGAAGAAGTCTGAAGTGACCGAACATCTGAAGAAGCTCAAACTACAAAAGAACCCACAACAGTCTACTTGAAGTTAAAACCACGACATTCATCGTTCTGCTGTACACGGAGTTGAAAGCCGAACATCCATAGTGAATTCAGTCCTAACGTCAATCTGAATTTGCACAAGCCGCTAGAATTATCAATTGTAATTGCTAGAAGTATCAATTGTAATTGCTAGAAACATCAGTTGTATTCGCTAGAAACATCAATTGTAATAGTAAACCTCGTAAAAGCTGCTGAGAACTTCAATCCAGTTGAATTTCTCTAATCCTGCTATTCTTGAGTTCCACCTGCTACGTTCCACCTACTGCCCAAAAGTGAAGTCGGTCATAATGCAATTACCATCCATCAACGAATCCTCTCCTGATGGAGAGTTTACCGCTCCCAAGCAATTTCCCATTGGCCCCAATTTTGTCAAGTATAAGAACAACCCGATTCTCAAACCAAATCCCGCTAACGAATGGGAATCCGCCTATTTGTACAACGCCAGTGCCATTGTCATTGAAGACAAAGTATACCTTTTGTATCGGGCCCAAAATGAAGCTAAAGTTTCCAGTGTGGGTCTCGCTTGGCTGAGCGATGGTATCAATTTCACCAGATACAATAAACCTATTCTATATCCCACTGAATCATACGAGCAAAAAGGTGGATGTGAAGACCCTAGAATTGTTCGAGACTCTGCTCTGAAGAAGTTCATCATGACTTATACCGCCTACGACGGTACAACGGCTCGATTGTGTGTTGCTAGCTCCACCAATTTGTTTGACTGGGAAAAGCACGGCCCAATTATTCCAAAAGACGATTGGCACGATATTGCCTATATTACAAACGGTGACTCTATCATACGTCATGCTTGGACCAAATCAGGGGCTGTTTTCTCGGAGAAACTGCCCTCTACAGGTAAATATCATATGATTTGGGGTGATTGTGGTCTTCATTTGGCCGAATCCGACGACATGGTCAACTGGAAGCTCCCTTCACATGATTACCACTCAAACTTATTTGCTACCGGTAGGTTAAATTGGGACGATCTTCTTATTGAGGCTGGGCCTGCCCCAATAAAGCTTGATACTGGTGACAAAAATAAAAACTACTGGGTTCTTTTCTACAACGCCGCTACCCTTGGTGGAGGAGAATACCCGAAAAGTACCTATGTGCTCTCCCAGATGCTAGTGGATTACAACGACCTCAAAAAGGGACCTATAGCCAGATTAGAAAAACCTTTTTTGGTGCCTGAGCTGGCTAATGAAGTGGAGGGACAAGTCGACAAGGTTGTTTTTACCGAGGGTATTGTCCAGTTCAAAGGTCAATGGTTTTTATACTACGGTCAGGGAGATCTGGAGTTGGGAGTTGCCATTGCTGATTTGTAAGTAAATGACAAGCCAGGTGCTTGACATCGCAACGTCTACAAGACACAAAAGTTTACGACATTAAATATTTTTGACATTAGAGAAGCAAAAGTCTTCACTTAAAACCATTCCATAGTTGTTTTCAGCACTATATACCAATACTATGTTTTCAGTCTTATGTTCCGTCATTTTATGTTTTCATCGGTATATCACGATGGAGTTCTTACTGAATCATTCATTTTGTGGTTACTAAGAGAGTAGGAAATTTTACTTACTATGTCATTTTTCTCAGCTGTGAAATTTTGACAGGTTTACGCAAATCCAGCAAAATTGCAAAATTCAACAAAATTTGCTTTTTCCATAAAAAAGGCCATATCTATCCTCCAGACTTCCCATGAATGATAAAAGACCTATACTTGTTCGATTCACTTGCCAAAACACCGAAAAATCCTTTGATTCTGGCGCACACGTGGAATCGAACTCCGGATCTTCAATCGCCGTTTTGCAACCACTTCGCACTTAGCCGAGCAATCTTCTCCTCTTTTTCTTATTTATGGCTTCTCTTCTAAAGAAGACAGGATCTGAGCATCATATCGCTGTTGATGCCTCTAAGAATGGAGACCGTCCCATTCGAATTGCCCTTTTGGGTGGGGCCAAATCTGGGAAAACTTCTCTCATCTCAAAGTTAAGTTTGGGCCGGTTTAGAGACACCTACTATCCAACTACTCAAACTCAACCAATTTTATTTGAATTCTCACCAGAATCAGAGCTTTCTAGATCGGTATTGGATGAAAATGAAATGGTGTATACGCTTTCCAGTATTACCAAAACAAATTCTCAAATAGAACTTAGTCCCGTCATATATGAAGCTCTCTCAAAAGTGCCTAAGACAAAGAGACCAACGGCAGATCCTCATACTTCTGATATCGTGGTGAATACCTCCAACGAATACTACACCAGTTATTACAACTATGAAGAGTTGCAAGACAAATACTCGCCTCCTCATTACTCGCCGATTTTGGTAGAATTGATCGACACCGAAGCATTCAATCCAAATCAAGTGGTGCCGTTCTTAGAAGCATCTCTTTACGTTAAACTTGATCGGGATACGCTTAAAAACTTGGCCAACGAGCCAAGAAGACCCGTCAGCACCAATCCGTTGCTTGTTGCTAGTGGTGCTAGTGAACTAAATGGGTCTGTTGATGGATACTTTTTTGTGTACAGTGCTATTCCTTCTTACAACCCACCATCATACGATGAAGCATTAGAGTCTACCAAGAGTAACGAAAGTAGTGGCTCCATGGAAAGCAGTATTTCTACTGAATCTTCGGATGAATCAGTGAAAACCCTTACGTTGTCGAAGACGATTGGAGATACCACGTTCGAGTTACTATCGGTGATGAAGTCTGCCCTTTCGGAGGCATGGAAGGAATACAATACTTATAAGACACTATGGGAGGCGGGAAAGGAAAGCGATGTTTTGAATTTTAAAACAGCTTTGAAAAATCTCTGGAATGAAAAGACAGTTGCTCAAATCGATGCTGATAGACATCAAAAGAGACAGGATTTGATCAAGTTCAAACTAATTGATAATTCTCCTGATCCAGCCGACCCCAATTGCCCTCCTCCTATATGGATTATTTGTACTCACACAAAAAACCCTCTAGCTTCGCCCAAGCTCATTGATGATGGTATAAAGTTGAGTAAGTTCTGGAAATGTGGGTTTGTAGGCGTGGATGTTAGCGAGGATACCGTGGACCAGACGCTTGCATTGATCATTAGAGAAGTTGTGGAAAGAAAGAAATTACAGAAGAAAAAGAGAAGGTGAAAGGGTCGGGTATATGTAAATTAGTCTATGTTAGGTGTTTGTGTTTTCTATATCAGGTTTATAAGTTTAATACATGGTTTAATTAACTACGCGATAATGTGGGGGACTTTATACTCTATCTATAGATAATAAAAAAAGACGCACAAGATTTTGCCTTCTTCTATCATCTACATACATAAGTATCTTAATAGTTCGGGAAGGTTATTACTAGTAACTCAAGGAGTGGGTAGATTCTTTCTTATTTATCCTTAATATCACATTATTCTAGTGACGGGACAAGTGGTGCTTGTATAAATAAGTGCAAAAGTCCCTAAAGATAATTCCTGTCAAAGATAACTATGGAGAAGGAGACTCCAAATAGAAATCCCAAATGCCCCTTCTGCTTGAAACCAGCATGTAATTCAACCAAGTTTGTTTGCCCAAAGTGTATTGAGATGTCATTGGATCTGATTAGGGCCTCAGTTATGAAGGACGATGCCATGAATAAGAAAGAACAGAGTGCAATTAATGATATCTTTGATATTTACAAATCATTACAGAAGGGAGTTCCATTTGAACATACGGTAACTAAGCAATTCCCTGATGTTTCACAACATTCCATTAAGCTCTTATCGTTGCAACTCATGAAACTTGAATCGCTCAATAAAAAACAGAAGATCATTAATATCCAGAGAAGCAAGAGCGTCATAAATGACAAAATCAGTCGAATAAACAATCTTATTAGTGAAAGGTCGGACATGCTAGAAGATGAACAGAAGAAGGCTGCTGGTAGAAACCAAGAAATAATCAGCAAATTCGATACTCTCAGCAATCAAATATTGGGGACGAGTGATGAAATCAGACGAGAGAAAGATATACACATTCAAAAGCAGTTTCTCCGGCTGCTTCTACATAACTTTCGGATATTAATTGATCTACTGTTTTCTAAAAGATTGAGTCATAAGTCATCGAAACCTTTAATATATCTATTTGGACAACCGATTATTCCTTTATACAATTTTCTCAATTACAATAATAAGTTGAGTGAAATCAACGAGTTTCTCGAAAATATTATTAGGCTTCAAACTCGTTTATTTGAAATATTCAGTATTGGTAATATGCTGGTACAATTACCGTACTTGAAGGAACTTCAAGGATACCTACCCGATCAAAAGTTTTATACATTGGTACAAGAAAAAGAGGATTTTATGATCAACGGTGGTATGGCTACTAGTGATACAGAGAAAAGCAAGGCCGTAAAACAATTAATAGAAGTGAAGGATTTGAGCCAAGATAAAGAAGGTGTGATAAAACTAGGCGATGCCATTCAATTGCCATTATCTTCCAAAACCATTAACAATCAATTGAGACGAGACTCATTGAATGAGGCAAGACGGCTTTCATCGGGAGATAAAACACAAGTCATTGGTAAAGTGGAGCCAGAAGTACGGCATAATGTACCAGGGAAAGCTTCCAAAAAAGAAGAAGAACCAAAAGTTCACCCACCCCTGGTCTTGAAGGGTAAAAAAATGATTATAATGCCCCATAAAATCCTCACCAAACCATTCACCAAGCTATCTACGAAGGAATATTTAAAATTTCTCCTGGTGATTGTAAAGATTATTGTCAACTTCAAGGTATTCATTATGAGTACAGATCAACCCATCAAACACGACGAACTTTACGATTTCTACAAACTACTTACCCGAATTGAATCCATAGAAAAACACCTCGAAAGGCAATTATCATCACTTGGCCACGAGACCCCTCCAGCCAAGAATGAATCGACCCCAGAGTTTCGGGTTGATCTCAAGACGATTATGCAAAACGTCTACAAGGTGATATCGCGAGATAGTCAGACCAAACATGATTCGGCCACCTCCGGAGTGTTCGACCACACGATAAGTATGATGGCTCAGTCCAAAGTACAGCTTGACGACTGGGACGTTGTCAGTAAAATGTATCAAGGCTCTGGCTAGTCGAAGTTGATCTTGCGGTGGTCATAACTACTGGATCTACAGTATAGTTAGTTGCAATATGCGTACCCCCAATACACAGCATTACCAGTCAATAGTTCACCAAAAAAAAACCCTCCATAGAAAAATCATCTTAGTAGTACCAATTAGCTTCACCTATTAGCTATTTGTCCTCAAATCCCCATTTTTGTCTCTTTTCTACTCCAGCATTGGACTTTGCCCAGGTCAGATCTACACGAGTATATTGCAGCACGAGGGTAATTTCGGGACCAGCACTCGCAGTCTCGGGTTTCTTCGACCTCCCTTATAATTTCCATTATCTAGCTTAAATTAGCATCATCAAACAAAAATGTTATCCGATAAAGAATTGTTTGAATTAAACAAGAAAGCTGTTACCGAAGGGTTTAAAATTAAACCAAGAATCAACTATAATACAGTTGGAGGTGTTAATGGACCTTTGGTTATTTTAGATAATGTTAAATTTCCTCGTTATAATGAAATTGTTAATTTAACCTTACCTGACGGAAGTACCAGAGCTGGTCAAGTATTGGAAGTTAGAGGTACTAAGGCCATTGTCCAAGTTTTTGAAGGAACTTCAGGAATTGATGTTAAAAAGACAAGAGTTGAATTCACCGGTGAAAATTTGAAAATCCCCGTTTCTGAAGATATGTTAGGTCGTATCTTTGATGGTTCGGGTAGACCAATTGATAAAGGTCCCAAGATTTTTGCTGAAGATTACTTGGATATCAATGGATCTCCAATTAATCCTTTCGCTCGTATTTACCCTGAAGAAATGATTTCCACTGGTATCTCTACTATTGATACCATGAACTCAATTGCTAGAGGTCAAAAAATTCCAATTTTTTCAGCTTCTGGTTTGCCTCATAATGAAATCGCTGCTCAAATTTGTAGACAAGCTGGTTTAGTTAGACCAACTAAAGACGTTCATGATGGTCATGAAGAGAATTTCTCCATTGTTTTCGCTGCTATGGGGGTTAACTTGGAAACTTCAAGATTTTTCAAACAAGATTTCGAAGAAAATGGTTCTTTAGAAAGAACCTCTTTATTCTTGAATTTAGCCAATGATCCAACCATTGAAAGAATTATCACTCCTCGTTTAGCATTAACTACTGCTGAATATTTAGCTTATCAAACCGAAAGACACGTTCTTACCATTTTAACCGATATGTCCTCTTACGCTGATGCTTTGAGAGAAGTTTCTGCTGCTAGAGAAGAAGTCCCAGGTAGAAGAGGTTATCCAGGTTATATGTATACCGATTTGTCTACCATCTATGAAAGAGCTGGTAGAGTCGAAGGTAGAAATGGTTCGATTACTCAAATTCCAATTTTAACCATGCCTAACGATGATATTACCCATCCAATTCCTGATTTAACTGGTTATATTACCGAAGGTCAAATTTTCGTTGATCGTCAATTGCAAAATAGAGGTATTTACCCTCCTGTTAATGTTTTGCCATCTTTATCTCGTTTGATGAAATCCGCTATTGGTGAAGGTATGACCAGAAAAGATCATGGTGATGTTTCCAATCAATTATATGCTAAGTATGCTATTGGTAAAGATGCCGCTTCTATGAAAGCCGTTGTCGGTGAAGAAGCTTTGTCAACAGAAGATAAATTGTCATTAGAATTCTTGGAAAAATTCGAGAAAAATTTCGTCTCACAAGGTGCTTATGAAGACAGATCGATCTTTGAATCTTTAGATTTAGCTTGGTCATTATTAAGAATTTATCCTAAAGAATTATTAAATAGAATTAGTCCAAAGATCATTGCTGAATTTTATGAAAGATCTAGAGAAGAAGAAGATGATGACGAAGAAGAGGAAGATGCTGATAAATCCCATGATTTAATCGATGCCTAGGTCACTTCACTTCCCCCATTATAATTTATTTCTTGTGTTTAGACCATTAAACAGTTATTTCAGAATTCAACCAATTTCATTATATGTGAAATTAGTTCTTACTCCAGACAAAATAAAATAAATATACAAAATTTAGTCAATTAAATAAATACTCTCTATACATGCAATTTAAGCAGATGCTTCAGCTTCTTGAGCTCTTTTTAAGTTACCAATGAAATTGATTGCAGATCCGGCTTTGAAAAAGTCAATTTGATCTTTGGACATGGTATGTTTACATAAGATTTCGAATGGTTCTGAACCGTCAACAGGAGTAACTTTCATAGATAAAGTACCACCATTATCACCATTTTTAGCCACCATATCTCTCAAGTTAACTGTAGTCATCAAATCACCAGATTTGATCTTATCATAGTCTTCTTCATTAGCGAAGGTAAGAGGTAACATACCTTGTTTTTTCAAGTTAGTTTCATGAATTCTTGCAAATGATTTAACAAGAATAATAGAACCTCCCAAAAATCTAGGTGATAATGCAGCGTGTTCTCTAGCAGAACCTTCACCATAATTATGTTCAGCAACAACGATCCATGGACGTTTTTCTTGTTTCCATTTGGTCATTAATTCTGGAATACCATAGGCAGTACCATCAAAATCGTAAGCCTTATTAACTTCACCAGTTTCCTTGTTGACTGCTCCAATTAAAGTGTTATAAGAAATGTTTTCTAAATGTCCTTTATATTTTAACCAAGCACCAGCTGCAGAAATATGATCAGTAGTACATTTTCCTTCAACTTTCAATAACACATTGGTTGATAATTCTTCACCGGACCATGGTGCAAATGGTTCCAAAATTTGAAGTCTGTCTGATTCAGGAGAAACACTTACTTGAACTTCAGGTTTTGGCTGAGGATTAGGATCAGGGTAAAATTCAGAACGACCTTTGATAAAACCTTGACCTGGGAGCTCATCACCTTGAGGAGGTTCAAATCTGAATTCTTCACCATTTTCAAGTTTGATTGAGTCTGACACAGGGTTGAAGTTCATGTCACCGGAATAAATCATAGCAGTGACCATATCAGGGGAGGTCAAGAAGTTCATGGTGTTTCTGTTACCATCATTTCTAGCTCTGAAATTTCTGTTGAAAGAAGTGAAAATAGCATTGAAATCAGTTGAAGTTTTTTCAACATCAGATCTGTCCCATTGACCAATACATGGTCCACAAGCATTAGCCAATACAATGGCACCGTTGTTTTCGAAAGTTTCAATGAGTCCGTCTCTTTCAATAGTGGCTCTAATTTGCTCGGAACCAGGGGTGACAAAAAAAGGAATTTTTGGTTTCAAACCGGCCTTTTCAGCTTGTTTAATTATGGAAATAGCACGAGACATATCTTGATACGAGGAGTTAGTACAAGAACCAATTAAACCAGCACTAACTTTTGAAGGCCAACCTTCCTTAGAAGCAGTGGAACCAAATTGAGAGATTGGGGTAGATAAATCAGGAGTGAATGGACCATTGACATGAGGTTCTAAAGTAGATAAATCAATTTCAATAACTTTATCATATTCAGCACCTTCGTCAGCTTGTAAGAAGCCAAATTTACCATTAGCAATATCAGCAGCTTCAGAAATTGGACCTCTTCCAGTTTGTTTGAGATATCTACGATGAGCATCTTGATAAGGGAAAGTAGAAGTGGTAGCACCAATTTCAGCTCCCATATTACAAATTGTAGCCATACCAGTACAAGATAAAGATTTAACACCATCACCAAAGTATTCTACAATGTAACCTGTACCACCACGAACAGTGAGAATACCAGCCAATTTAGTAATGACATCTTTAGGAGAAGACCAACCCGATAATTGACCAGTTAATTTTACCCCTAATACTTTAGGAGCTTTTAATTCCCAAGGAGTTCCAGTTAAAGCATCAACGGCATCGGCACCACCAACACCAATGGCAATAGCACCCAACCCACCAGCATTAGGGGTGTGAGAATCGGTACCCAACATCATTAATCCCGGAACCGAGAAATTCTCCAAGACAATTTGATGAATAATTCCCGAACCTGGACCCCAGAATTGAATGCCGTATTTTTCTCCACAACTTTGTAAAAAGTCAAACACTTCTTTATTGGTTGCAATAGAGTTGGTTAAGTCAGTATCTGCCCCTTCTTTACCAACAATTAAATGGTCACAATGAATAGAACCAGGCACTGCAGTTTTAGCCATTCCACAAGTCATAAATTGAAGTAAAGCTGTTTGGGCTGAAGCATCTTGCATAGCAACACGATCAGGGTTCAATTTAAGATATTGTTCACCTCTGATATTCGATAATTCTCCTTTACATGAAGCCAAACTTTCCTCTGGATCGCAAAGATGGGAGTACAAGATTTTTTCGGCCAATGTCAACGGTTTATTATCAACGATTTTCTTGACTGTTTGCAAGTTTCCTATTAATTTAGCGTATGGAGGGGTTCGGGAAACATATTCTTCCGGGATATTGAATGCAGTTAAATGGTCTGCTTGAGTAGCTAGTGACCTTCTCAACGAGACAGACCCTCTTAAATATTGTCTGGCACTTAACATCTTCGAGGTATTGAGTTGATATTAAAATACTGAAAAATTATTTTTCGATCTGTATTACTTTTTTTTTTTTTTTTCTTTTCCTGTATCCACCAATTACTTTTTGCGGAGCTCTGCTTATCCTGCGGAAAATGAGTCAGAATTTCCTGATAGACCACAAGGCGATTGATTGTCACGGCGCACGACCAGATGGCTGCAAACACATGAAGTAAAGCAGACATGAACAGGTGAAGGTGACGTAGTACGACGGTAAGATGAACCCACACAGGTAAAGGGGACAAAGTAAGGTCGGCTCAGATAATTGAAGATAATGACGAGGGGTGTATCACGTAGATCCCACAGACTACAGGACAGCCGCAATTACCATTGTCTATTTATTGTTACACATAGTACAAATTCTAATTTACATCTCTTGGCTGTATCAAACAACTAAGTTTCCAAGATCTGTCCTCTTCTTTCCGGTTCAATTGGCAAACCTTCCAAAGTTCAAGCAAAATCAATTCTTGTAATGGAGGAAGCGATATTATGTGGTAGTCGTCCAATCCATCCTTATTAACCGTGGCGCTACTTCCTCCAAACAAAAGACTTCCTCTTCTGCTATCCTTTCCGTATGACGATGAATTCTTGTTCACGTATGGGATCTGTAAGCTTTCGATATCGGCAATGATCCGAGTCGTTTTTAAGTATTTGTCAATATTAATCAATTTTTGATTCAAAAATGTATTGGCCTTTCTATAGTTAGGATTACCATCAGTCACAAACGTTAAATCTTGTAAGAATAACGAAAAGTATGGCACAATAGGAACATTATAGTCATTGGAAACCAAAAAATTCCGAAGCTTGGATCGGTAAACATTATAATTTTTCTCTGGATGAACAATCCCACTCAAATAATCGTAAAGTTCATTATATTTATCCGATAACTCAGACCAAACTTTCGTCAATCTTGTAATTAAATGCGATTGTAAAGATGTGACAATGGCTGCCAATGAGTTAAAATTCCGAAGATATAAGCACGAAATAGCCACTTTCAACCAAGTCTTAACAATATTCACCCTCATTTTCATGGTAATCTTAGGTTGCAAAATTGATTCTAAAACATATCCAGATAAACAGTTAGTAAATAATAATGATTGTCTCACATTAGGGGCCAATTTCAAATATGCTCTTTTGGCGGTAAAATTTTCATTCAAAAGTTCATCAGGCTTGATCGAACAAAATATAGTAGATTCAATCACAGTCAATTGCTTAGCAATTTCTAACCCGTTGAAATCAAGTAAGTTAGGTCTGTAATTCGACAATACCCAGGTCTGATCACAAATGGTATACCACTTGGGCAAAATGGAGATTAATTCCAATGGCACGTATGTTTTTGTATTTATTAATGAAGCAGAACACCAACTTTCTCCAAGAATAGCTCTATATGTCAAATTCACCTTTTCAATGGTTATTAGTTGGTTTTTGGTCAATAGAGTATTCGAAGAAGACGTTTGGTTACCGACACCTAATGGCATTGGCAATGTCATTGACTTTAAGGATGTAGCGGCAGAACTGTTAGTATTAATTTTGCTTAATTCATATCCATCTACCATGGAATATCTAGCGGATAAAGATTGTTCAGATGATGATGCACTGAGTCCGACCATTGAATTCTTTCTGGTCATTCTCGCAACAGTAATGCTTCTGTTGACCAATTGCTTACTGGTCTTCAGTGGTCGACTTCCTTTTTGCGACTCGATTAGAGGTTTTGAAGACAATCTAGCAGATACTTCAATCAATTTGATTGCATCCAATGGTAGGAATGTAGAGACCCCTTCATTGAAAAAATTGATTAACGTAGTCAACAAAGAATAATCAGTTTCGTGGTTCCAATAAGACTCCATCCACAATTGAAACATCTTAACAATGAGCCTTCTTCTATTTTTCAATTTCACTTCTGCACTTATGTCGGTACTATTTCCTTTATTTGATATATCAAACCTGGTAATTAACTCTTCAATTAAATCAATACCACTTGCAAAACTTCTGAAGCAAATGAAAAACGTTGATACGAAAAAATATTCAGGAGGGGAATCCTCATTTGTCAAAGTGTAAACCAAACCTTTGAAGGATGCACCCAAAAGATTACCACTTGAGTCAACTAATAACTCATCTTTAATATCATTTTTCACTCCGGACTCTTTGTTTGTAAAAGGTTCGAACTCAGCGTTAGAAACACTGAAAGGAGATGCGCCATCAACATCGGAAATTAAAGCATCATGTAATAGATTGGCACCATTTGGAGTAAGACTAAGAGCACCAGTCTGCCCGGACCTCATCATTGAAAATCTATGGGAAGAATTCACCACCTTTGGTCTCAAAGCTTTTATATCTCTATTCTTTACAGATTGCGATTTGGCAATTCCAATAGAACACTTCTTAATAAATTCATCAGGTTCAACTTTCATTTTCGAGTAATCTGGATATGATCTTTCGGCGTTAAGCTTAAAATCACCAGTGACGTCTAAGAGATTTCTAATGGACGATATGGTGCTACTAATTGCCTTTACCATTTTTGCTGCAATCTGAATAAGATCTCCACCTTCTTGAGTGTAATAGTAATCCTTAGAGGGTGAGCTTTCAGTCATAACGTTCTTTCTTTCATCGTCAGTTTCATTAAGAGTTTTGATCACCAAAGTTTTAACGGATGTGACCAAATCACTTACCAAAGATAGAAGCATATCCAAAGATCCATCCAAATCAGCTGGTTTTTCCAGCGAAAAATCGGAACCAGTCTTAGAAATAAATAAAAGCTCTCTCAATAACAAGATGATTTGATGAGCAAGAACTTCCAAGATCTCGCATGCCTCCGAATTATGCTCAATTAAATCTAATCTTCCTATGATCATTCCCAAATAAGAATACAAAATTCCATTGATTTCTGTTACTCTCTGTTTGGCCGAAGGGGGAGTGGCCAAAAGCGGGTAGTTATTCATGTCATTTTGTAGTTTTTTCTCATTTTCTCTTTTGATGATTTGTTTACTCTCTATAGACCAAATTTGTAAGAATGAAGTCGCTTTCCTTATAACTTGGTAAACCATTAAAGTCAAAATTTCGATTTTGTTGAAATTCGAGGTTCCTTTAAATTCATTTGCTTTAACCATTAAATTGTACCAATCAGCAAGAAGAGACTTACGGCTCTTTCTTACAATTGGTCTTTTCGTAACGATTTCATTCGATCTGGATAAGCAGTCAGTCTCCTGAAGCAAAAGACGTACACCATCTCTAATGGAGTTGACAACTCTGATTGAAAATGTGAACTTATTACGACGTGTCTTATGCGAGAGGGGATTCATGAGGAATTTTCCACAAGCGTGGAATAAAGGTTTCAAGTAATGAGAATTGGGTATTTTACCTTCTTCGTCTTCTTCGGATTCTTCTTCAATATCATCATCTTCATCACATACTGCGATAGTAAAATAATTCATAGGAATCCAACCACGCTGTAAAGACTCCACCAAAGTGACCTCACCCCATCCTGAATCATCAATTGTATGCACAAAAGCAAGGTCGTCCTTTTCAAATGATAAACAAATAGAAGCATCAGATTCCGATTGAAGAGTAGAAGAATCAAATGGGTGTAATGCACGAATGAATAAGGAAGAAAGGTCTTCTTCATCAACAGGAAGACTCGATTGAACTGATTCTGGAATACTAACAGTATCAATTTCTGGTTGTGACTGTTCGACTGTAGATGCTTCAGGCAAATTTTTAGGGTCTAAGACACTGTTTGTGAAAGAAATATTAAGCCCGTTAGGGTATTTATCGGAAATTGCTTGTTTTGAATTGAGAACCAAATCGTTCTTCTCCTTCTCCGAAGCGCCTTTATTTGTAGACAATTGTTCAAATTTATGAACTAAGTCACGCCTTATAGGAACTTCATCAGATTGATCGGATGTAGACTTCTTCATGATTTTAAGGGGGGAGACTCTAGAGCCCCGAAGTTCAGAAAATGAACCTTTCTTTTCGTTATTTTCATTGAAAAAGAAGGAAGAAGAGCCTGTAGATTCACCATCTGCATTTGATGGGGCTCTCGAATGTTGTTGTTCATCTTCACTTATGATACTTGAACGGTTACTAATGGTACTGGTTTCGGACCTTTCATCAACGTTATGCACAGAAGTTTCAGCAGCATCGAAGTCAGGTTGGGATTCATTGATTCGATTATAGTAACTACTGGTACGATTTGGTTTTTTCCTATCAGTGTAAGGGTCATTATTAGCCTTGTCAACGTTATGTTGGAAAGTATTCATGAAATGATAAGAATCGCCCGATTTAGAAAGGTTTGTATTTTGCAACGTCATAGACAATCTTTTGAACTTTGTACTCAATTCTTGTTGAGGAAGTGAAGGAGATTTCAGCATTCCGGTGGGAGCTCTGGCGGTAGAGTTTGGCGATAACAGATCATTAAATACTCCATTGGAATCGACTATAGGAGTCTTGTCATCGAGCACAGGATCATACGCCGAAGACGTGGCAAGTTTAGGAGTGGCGTCATTATCCAAATAAGCATCGGATCGGGTCAAGTCTTCGTCAAGAATGTCTGTGCTTCCGTTTTTCATGATGGACAAATTAATCGATGTGAAGCTAGGATTACTACTATTAGCTGTCATATAGCTCTGGAAAGTTTGGTTGGAAGGATCAGCAGCAATATCACCGGCAACTGCTCCAACATCACCACTTTGTCGGGTGGTTATAAAACTCTCGTTTTGAGATGTATCGCTTCGGGCTTCTTCAGGAATGGGATCCTTATTGGATGGATCAAACCCAAATTCTGATTCTATAGGTGAATAGACGCTAGATGACGTACTAAAATGGGAATTCTGGGGATTATTTCCGACAGGTGGAGGTACCTGGTACATTTTTCAAACTCGGTATTACTCACTTGGTTGAAATCAGTGGAAAAAACAAATATAGACCTAAATCTGGTAGTTGGGATTAAATTAGCCGTTGCAGATTGTGGATTAAATATGGATTTCGTAATGACGCGTCGACATTTTTTTTTAGTGGGTACCTTAGATGTTAGTAGTGTAAGGGCCAACCGCGTTCTGCCTTGAAACCAACAGTACTATTACGACGTATATCTGACTGAAAAAAGAAGAGACGGAGGTAGATCTGGGCCTGGCGGTAGGAGAGCGGAAGAATCTACGTGAGTGGGACATTTCACGAGAAATGACCAAGAAAATCGAGTGGTGCATGCCGAAACAGTGGAGTGGGCTTTTCTCGGAATGTTGCAGCCAATTTGGGTGCAAATCCAGCCAATAGAGACGAAATAACAGGATGTTGCACATGGTTTTAAAGCATACAACAGCGGTATAGGGCCAGAACCTGATCTATAGACAGCCGTATAGCGAGTAGCTACAGTGATGATGTGCCGAATGATTTGGGGGTGAAAGGCGCAAATTTGCCAAAAACGTCCAGTTGCTGCAAAATTACCTTTGGTCCAGCAAATATCAACCCAAGTCGCCTTGTAGTCAATACCATATAGCAGCCAACGGATCAAAAGTGCTTTTTGAGTGAAGTAACTCCAAGTGCAAGGCTTTGTGAAAAAATACATGAAAACATTATCTTATTACTCCTAGGAAACTCTGTTTGCTGTCCTGAAGAACTCTCAAATTGATCTATACGTATAATGCTGATCTATATATACCCCTAACAATCACACAACTCTTTGCTTACTAGGTTCATAGGGGAAAAATAGTGCAAGAAGCCCAATGACACCAATGGCAGCGGCACAAATATAAATAGGCACTGCAGTATCGGGATTAGCATACCAAGATATAAGGGGAGTGATGAGCCCAGCAAATCTAGTGAAAGCAAAACATATGGCGTTACCAGTACTACGAGCTGAAGACGGCAAAATTTCAGGAGAATAGGCATATAAACACCCATAATAAATATATATAGAAGCGAAAGTAGCTGATGATAACCCAACATTGGCCGCATGGGTCTTGATGGCAGTATAGCCAAAGAATAAAGCCATTGAAGACACACCCCCAATAACTAGAACCCCCCTTCTACCAATGGCAGGCCAATAATATAATAGGGCACCAGCTATCAACGGACCTGTAATGCAAACAACATTACTGATGACATTATCACGATATACACCATATGTTGTAGATGCACTAATATTAGCCCCTCTAGTGGCTAAATATACGGGTAAGAAAGAGGAGTATAAAGGATAAGCAATTCCAAGGAGAAACCAGGAAGTGAACAAAATTGTATTGGAACGAATATTCTTTCTGTTAGAAAATAGAATACCCAAGTGGCCTTTCACCAACTTGGCAACCCCTTTGAAATTAGTATGCTTTCTGACGTCATCATTTGACTCAATTTCACCACAACTACGTAACTGCTCAACAGTTAATGAACAGGTTCTATTGTACTTTTGAGCGATTGACTGAAGTACTTCAACTGCGTCTTCATCACGATTATTAGCAACCAAAAACTTGGGAGTTTCTTTAAGTCTGATAACTGTGACACGAAGAATTGCCATAACAAGAACAATGGCACCATTGACGTAGTAAGTATAACGCCAACCTTTGTTTATATGAGAAGGGCAATAATCTTCAGATTCACAAGAGTTATTGGGCAAGAAGGCCCAAGCAAGCAACACAGCAACGGTTTGTCCAATCCCCCAGAAAAAGGCGAAGAAGGTCAATAACCATTGATCTTTATGAGGCAAGTATTCAAGAAAGGTACAAGTATCTAAAACTAAATTACCCCCACAAGCAAATGAAGAAAGAAGTACGAAAATACAATAAGACGCCATATTGTTCATTACCCCACACAAAATGGTGAATATAGCCGACAAAAGTAAAGAGAGATTGAATGCAGTACGACGTCCAATCAAATCAGCACCAAATCCCCAAAATATACAGCCAACCAACAAACCAAGGTAAGCACACTCGTTACTAACTGGAAACAGGTAGCCAAACTGGTAGTTGACAAAAGTCCTAACATTACTTTCGACGTAACTTAATTGAGAATCGGTGCTGTAGCCCATTCCATTGAGGAAGAACAATTTCAAATGGTAGGGAGTGAAGCCGATTTCGTCAATGGCATTATTCAAAAGCTTCATTTTTTCAGATAACACAACGTCATTACCATCCAACTCAACTAAGTCAATGTTGGCCAGATCAACCAGCACACTTTGGTTCAGAATTTCATAAGGTTCCTTTTCATTTTTTTCAACGACAACATCTTTTTCCGGTTGCTTATTCTCTTGTGATTCTACCATATTCAATTTCACCGGAGATGTAGGTTGAATAATTCTGCCCCAATATATACGTGGAAAAAGATTGATGGATTCTTCTTCCGAATTAGGCAATTCACAGAACGTGTGCTATTAGTACAATGGAGATCATTCCGCATTTGATAAGACTTCCGAGTTAAGTAGCTCATGGCTAGACGTATCTCCTGTAACAGCAATAGTTTGCAATACCCCTGATTAGGCAGATTATCACCGCCCAATGTGTTAAAAAAGTCCTGGCGGTTATCCTGAAAGTCGTTATCACCGTTATCATGCACCTCATGCAGTCAAACCATTATCTGCGATCTCCCTCGTGGCCACACGTAATATGATTAATCGCCGTAAGAACTGAACTAGTGAATAACTGATAGATTAAGCTATTAGCGTCCTTCATATGCTCGAGACGTTTATCGGGTCGGTATTTGTTGTAGATATGATTGGGGAACGTTGGTGTACGGATGGATTTTGGCGGTTGCAAATTGCGGAATTCGTCAATAAATATCAAAGAATGAAGGGTTTATGTTGAAGATATCATATAAGTGACAAAGTGTAGATGAAATCTCATCTGGTGAAGCAGAATTCTTACATATACTTGTACTGACTACATTTGACACATATAAACGATACATTATTAGGAAAACAATTCACGAACTTGCTGCATCTCGTATTTCTTTGTAGATTCATATTTGGAAATATAAGAATGACCAAAATCAATAATCTTTATTCTGTCTTCTCCTCGATCATAAAGAATATTACGACGTGCCACATCACCATGTATGATATCTAAATCGTGAAGCATCTGGAAAGCAGGAATGATCTGTTGTTCCTGTAGTTCCTGGAGCTTTCTGTCTTCCATTTCTTCCCACCAATTGCTTTCGTGCCTACTCATTATCAAGTAAGGGCCCACAAAACGAGGCATCCTTCTGTTGGTCTCGAATGAGCTATCACTTACGTGACCAAATGCTTTCAAAATGGGTACGTACTTTCTAAGCTTACTTTGTGAACGCATGATTTTTACATAAATCATAATCTCATCGTAGATTTTCACTGAAGCACTTTCCAAAAAGCTTTTCATTAGATCAATGTACCCGTACTCGCGTATGTTACTCTTTCCCTCATCCATACTGGAAACACTGATTACTTTCATAGCTAAATTTTGGCACATTCTCGAGTCAAAAATACTATCTTGAACCAAGTTGTTTAAGATTGAGTTATTTAGAAAGACAATATCACAGTACCCATTGCTTTTAAAGTCGAGAATGTGCTTTTGAAGTTGAAGTTTCCAATTTCGTACGAAAATCTCATCAATCGCTGAATCTGAACTTTGACTGTATTCACTTTTATCCTTACTAGAAGCAGTCGAACGTCTTGAAGTATTTGCAAAGCTTGAATCTTCTTCCTCTTCTTCTTGAATATCTCTTTTGAATTCTCTTAACACAAAGTTTTCGAACTCTCGGTCAAGGTTCAATTCATCTTCATTTCTGCTCAAGAATGAATATATGTACAATCTTATGTTTTTACATGCGGAGATGTCGTCGACAAAGAAATGGCGGCATTTTACAAACTTTAATATCAAATCATCTGGAGTTCTTTCCAACCCAGGTACAAAATGCTCCTGGTCCTCTGGAACACCCTTTGTCTTCTTCTCCCCCTTCTTTATGTTATTTAGCAAAACCTCAGATGTACCTGCATCTGATTCGAAACTGGGCTCCATATCAACAAACAACATGGAATTACCTTCTACAAAAATGAACCCTCGGGTTCTGGAGTAGAACGCCTGGGACGCAAGCTTCACTATTGCCCGATGAAACGTCCTGCTCCTAGAATTATGTGGTACTTTATTTGCTGTTCCTTCTGTTTCTGTATTTTCGGCAACATTACCGTGCTCAAGAATATACTTGTATCCTTCAATGACATCAGCGCCTAGTCTCTTAAGTTCGATCTGACAAGT